>VIAB01007788.1:59441-70787 GCA_009801035.1 Oophaga pumilio
TATGTGGGAAAAGGTTGAAAAGTTCCAGGGAGCTGAACACTTTCCCAAGGCACTGTAAATATGCTCAGAAATATACAGGTAAGGATAATCACAGCATAGGTATATATCATAAGGTAGATGCCACATGGCCTTGACAGTTAATATGCATGTGTGACAATCAAAAAATGAATACATACACGTGCTAATACAGTGGCAGCATATTCGTATAAAAAATGATGATGCCAAAAAGCCTTGATCACGAAAAGGTGCCCCAAATGTAAAAAAAAAATATAAAAAAGTTTTTTGCACAAAAAATCAAAGTAACACGTCCGACACCAAGTAGAAGTGCAGTGTGCTGAAAGTGCAATGTGCTAAAAGTGCAAATGCGTAAGAGGTGGAAACATTGGATAAATATGTGCAAATGCAGAAAAATAAGCATTACAAGAGAAGTGCAAAGTGACAAAATCAAAAGGCTAAATATAAGGGTATAAATAACATGCTGCCAATACCTGTGCGTGGAGGTTGTTCAAGCGAAAAACCCCGACGCGTGTTTTGCTGTCGCTTCCTGCTGGGGGGGCGTGTATGCACAGCTCTTGTGATCAGAAGGGTCCTCTCTCTCCTCTGTACAATACAATACAGTACAATCTCTTATAATCAGGGTCCTCTCTACTGTAGAGTATAGATTCTTAAGATCAGTGGGGTTCTCTCTCTTCCCCCACATGTATTTTCTGAGCATTGAGACTTCAGCAAATTTAATGGCCGAAAATCAAATTTTGGGGCAAAATTTGGTGAAGTCAGCGATTTGTATTTCAAAAGATCTGCTTATTACTACGGGTGATGTTCTGAAAATATAACGTTAAAATTTGCTTTTAGTAAAATAAAATATAAGTTGACAAAATGTCAGGCACAAGGATGACACTGAAATTAAATCATATGTGAAATGTGCATATTGTTCTCTTGTCAAGGCCTTAACTGTGATATGAGACACATTGATAGAGTCAAAGGCCACATTTGAAGCTTTAATTATATATCAATTTGACCACCGTTGGTCTAGATGGGTTGTAAAGGTCTATATGTGGGCATAGGCCTATGTAAGGTATAAATACCTTTCTGTAATGATAGAGAACACCTCTAGGTAAAAGGAAAAACTGGCACAGTATGCTTGATCGTTACAAATCCTACTAGTCTGGTCTTGTACCTTTTTGGGTCCTGTTTACTGTTAGACCATAAGCTTTCACAGCTCCTCTTCTAGAGTTACATGTCTGTGAGCATGCAACATGCATGTAACAAATCATGATTGTGGTCCCAGACCATGGTATGATGAACACAGTCACAATCCTAGTTTGAAGAGGTGTACTGTTTCTTTGAAAACTGCTCATCTCCAATATGCAACAACAGAAAAACAGTAGTGTAAGTCTAACAGTCAGCTTCATCTTCCCTCACTAACATTAATTTGATCTAGGTTGACAAATATTACACTCTGTATGAGGTGAACCTTTGAAATATATGGGAGGAGCAGCAATTCTCACTTGCTTGGACAATTTTCAAGAGTGTGGGCCAACAAATCCATTCACTTCAGTGGAGCAAACAGTTCACTTCTCAGCCAGTCTCTTATTAGGTTGGTCTCTTAATACTGGATAGAAGTCCAACACCGCCCATACTGACCCAACTATGACTTCCAAACTCAACTAACTAAAAAATTCTCTCCATCAGCTCACTAGCTTTCCCTGATAACAATAGAAATAAATTTGACCATCAATCCTAGTGACCATCATTACTTATTGACGAATTTAACTGTCAGTAGTGAATGTTATAGAACAGTTTAACTGTCAATCTGAGACAAACTTTCCAATTGGTTAACCTCTAAGATGATGTCATAAACTAAACCTTTAAAAGGTTTGTTTGTCCGCGAGGCAGCTCATTATAGCCTCATACCCCTGATGGCGCCAGCTAGGTGAAACATGTTAGGAGACTATGAGCAAACCTATCTTTTAATGAGAAAATGCGATTGCATGACTGAATTATGGTACTATTTAACATAGTGATGGGCTGCAGCCGCACAGTGCATAGCTTATGGAAACTGACCAATTAGTGACATATTACTAATGACCTTTACTGGGAAAGATTTAGAAGGATAATAATTAATAATAAAGAGAGTATATGCTCCTAGGAAGGTTATCACAATTAATCACAGTTTCTGGTTTCAGAAATAAGATATTCCTACAAGTTTTTTTTTGGATAGAACAAAAATAAAGTTTTAATCCTCACTGTATAGGGATTTTTTTGCCTTTGAAAATTAGAATATATAATCCGTAGTAGTTAATCTCAGACTCCATTTCAGATAGCTCTATTTTTCTAGAAATTGCTGTACAAAATGTTAATATGGATGGTTTATGAGCACAGTATCTCCCACTATAGTAATGGCACATAGGTGTATTTCATTTTAAAAGGGCAGTCTTATGAAGTTGAGATATAAAAATATGGAATGCAACAAGATATAATTTGATCAAGAATATTCCAGTGGGCAAGTTCTTGCATGCTACAATAATTTTGTCCAATGACCACTTCTTCGAGAAACAAGTAAAGGATCTACAAGTTCGGTTTACTGATAGAGGATACAGTAGGAGGACTATCTGTCTAGCATATGCAAGGGCATATTGCAATAAAAGATCTTATCTTCTCAGCTGAAGGAAATCCAAAGAGGAAACCCAACTAAGGTACATTGAATCTTTGAGTACAATTTACGTAGTGATTAATTGAAGAGAGCAGTTAAAAAACATAGGTCTGTGTTGCTGTTAGACAAATCATTGTCTAAACACATCACTTCCTCTCCCTCTAAAACATATAGGAAGTCCAGGAATCTTCAGGACCATTTTATGCTGAGTTACCATAACTGTAAAAAGCCAGCAACTACTTTTAATTCTAAAGGTCCCAGATGGGGTTGTTTCACGTGTGTTGTTATGGAAATTTAACTTAGGATAAATCTATCCCCATGTTTGCTGCTGCTGTTCCCAATCTTAGACTAAAATGTCTTTTTGAGCGCTCAAACGAAATGAGGACTGTCCACACGGAAGTGTCAGTATAACAGTTCATCAAGACCAACAGTTTATTATTCATTCAAGGTTTTATACTTTTACAAATAGGGGCTGGTTAGTCAATTAACATACAATTAAAAGCTGCTAGATTATTGGCTGTTTTAGTATAAGTATGATAATTATGATAAAAGGGCTGAAGTAGCAGATTTTTTGTTCTTTGCCCCAGTTTTCCTACGTGACCAGTTAAAAGAAAAATAATAGATATCTACCCAGACCTTCTGTCTTTGTTTCCCGTTTTTGTGTCCTTGGTAAAAAGTCCCTATGAGCTATCTTTTGCAGCAGCCTGACTTATGTAGGCCAGGGGTCATGTCTTAAGCAACTGATTATAGCTAGCATCAGCTTTTGCAAAGATATGTGTGAGCACAGGATTTTTAGCAAGTCAGATCTATCTGACTGTAAATGCATATACATATACATTGAATATATGGAATACATATATATTTCCATAACAGTGTCAAATGCGTCGCCTATGCGAACATTACAACTAGTAAGGATTTCTAAGACTCAAGTGGTCTAAAATATATTCTGACACACATCATATTACATGTACAACAAGGACAGTAGTGTATTGCACCACTTGCCCTACGTAGGAATGGTATCAAAAGAATTATGGAGGAGAAGGGTATGCGAACACGTCCTGGACATTGAAAATACAGAACAGGAAGAGGACATCTCTATTCTTAAACCTATTCCACGTCATTTTAAATCTGTACACAACTGCGACTCATCATTACTACGCATTAATGTATTAACAACATTTTGATTAGACAAAGAGGCGGTAATTGGAAACGCTGAGCGACAATCCATGTGGATATATACATTGAACATTCTGACTCCGTGTGGTTTAAATGACCATAATAGCTTTGTACCATTTTTACCTATATGAACGTCTGTAGTACAATATCATTCATATTCTATTCATTTGTACTTTATAGTATTCATGTTTTGCAACTTTTATGGGGCTTTTTATCTTTATTCTTTTATTCATTAAACAGTTATTTTAGTACTTTATGTTTTATGTGGATATTTTTTTAATTTCTTTTTCTTCTCTATTTTTTTAGGTTTGCTCTATCACTGGTATTCTTCTGGAGTCACCATTGTTGACTTTGGACTTCTTTTTTTTGGATTTTCTGGACATAATTCTTTTGGACACATTTTCTGGGGTATCTGATATGTTTAATTATTTATATTTATATATATTTGTATTTATTTATATTCTTGCATTATTTTTTATTATTATTTTCTTTTTCTTTAGATAGGGAGTATTATGAATCAATATGATGAGTTTATTGGTCTTTTCTGGTTCTCACTTTTTGAGACTATCCATGTACATTATTATGATCATTATCATTATACATGGGTGTCTGTGGGCATTTTAACTTCTTGATTCCATTTATTGATTTATTGATTACATATATTATTCATTTTTCTTGTTTGTATTTAATTGTATGTTTATGTGAATACACTGATGTTTATTCATATACACTTACACCCATTTGATTATACTTCGATTCTATACTATGTATATTTAATTATATTTTAGGATATTGTTGCTTCATGGGTCCTCTTAATTTGATATCATATTTCTTTGTTCACTTTGTCATGTCACTCTTTATTTTTCACCCCTTTTTGGTTGTCAAATAATTGATTAATAAAGTAAACCTTAGTTCATGCCTTCTTGTCACTTTTTTCTTTGCTTCACTTTTATCACTTTATTACTAATATTTTTTGTCATTACACACATGCATTTTATTTATTTTATACGTATTTTTATAATACATTTTTGTTTCAGTATATATTTTTATTTATACTTTTTCACTGGTATTCATTTTTTTGCACTTCCTTGTCACATGTGATTTTGACTTTTGTATGAGTTGTTTGTATATGGGCCCATATATTTGGATGCATGTTGGTAACCATATCCCTTCTTGTATGTGCTGACATGTACAGTATGTGTTGTTTCTAATGTGAGTATGTATATATTTGTGGCTGTGTGTGTGTATGATATGATGTCACTGATCTTTCCTTTTACATTTCCTATATATGGGCACAAATTGATATATGGTCTGTTATTATGGATATCCTGCATGGTTATGCAAATTTGTTTTGCATAACTAATGCGGTAATTATTAAATATGGTGGTTATTGTATACCACATATAATCTTTGTCTGCAATATTTATAGATATATTTATGTGTATTGTTTTTATGTCGTAGATGTATTTGTTCAAGTCGATATAGTACTCCCTTAGACAAACAAATCCTTTGAATTATATATTTTTTGTTTTGATGTAATTGCCAAGATTAGTCCCGTCTCCCTATTCTTCTTCCTTTGGTTACGTGGGCAGCTTCGTCCATCTAGGACCTTTTAGTCATGAGGTATACCCATGTGATTTAGTTGCTATGGCTATTGTATTATGGCAGATGGGACCTGCCCCTTCTCATTTTTTTGGCACGGTGTTTTAGTGGTGCACATCATGGCGGTCACATGTC
Source organism: Oophaga pumilio (assembly GCA_009801035.1). Lineage (NCBI taxonomy): Eukaryota > Metazoa > Chordata > Amphibia > Anura > Dendrobatidae > Oophaga > Oophaga pumilio. The sequence continues at coordinate 65,008 of VIAB01007788.1, forward strand.
TTTACCCGATCATGTGAGCTGTGACGCGTTTGTGTGTTACCTCATCTTGGCCTGCCCATTTCCAGGATGGCAGTGCACAAATTGCATAATAAAGACACGAATATGTTTCTTTCTAACAATCCAACACCACTAGATAAAGCTTTCCTTGCGAAACGTGCGTCGGGTGCCACGGGATCCCTCTATTTACTTGTAGTAGTCTTGAAGATATGTGGGTACTTACTATTTTATATAATTTACTTCTATTTATTTCTTATAGGTTGCTTATTTAGATAGATTATTGTCAATTGCCCTACTTCCTACACTATTTACTTTTATATCTTACTTGTTGCCCATATCTACTTATACTCCTTTATGACTTGCATACATGAAAGCAAGATTCCTACTATGTATTAGCTCTTGATTTATAGGTGTCCCTCTTTTTTATTTGTTACCTGTGGTGTCTCATTTTTCAATATTTTTTTAAATATTGGTTTGATTTAATATTGATATTGATTTGATTTAATATTGATATGATTTGATACTGATATGATTTAATGTTGATATGATTTTAATGGCTTGCATTTTTCTGTTTATTGGTGTTATACAACAAGAAATAAGACAACATGACTTTTGTTGTTGAAAAGGGAGATTTTAGTCGAACAGTCAGACTCCATGCATGTATAACTATTAGCCTCTTGTGTAAGGAACATCCAGCAAATAATAATTCCTTTTGATTTATTAAGTTCTGTTGCAAGAAATACTGTAAAACCCCCCTTTTTTTACTAAATACAGTGTGTCTCAGTATTTTCATGACACTTTTAATTAAATGTAGTGACAGTGAAAGTAAAGTAATGCCCACTTCCAATTAGAGTAATTAGCCTTAGATTTAGCAGTATGGAGAGATAGATCATTACTGTATGTTGATCTCATGCTAGTCATTCTGGATAAGATCATACATAAGACCATTATAACACAACCTTCAATGGCGTTTGAGGGATGCATTGCACTCAAGCTATAAAAGTAAACCGACAAAACAAGGTAAATCCATTTGGAATTTGCTTATAAAAATTAAAAAAACTTGTGCAATTTGTGTGAACTTGTGCAATTAACTGTTCCATTTGGGGTACCGTCACACTCATCGACGCAACAGCGATCTCGACAATGATACGACCTGGCAGGGATCGTTGCTGCGTCGCTATGTGGTCGCTGGTGAGATGCCAAACAGTCAGATCTTCCCAACGATGCAGTAACAATCGGCAACCCGTAGCGACCTGTGTAACGATGTGTCGCCTATGTGTCTCAGTTCTGAGTCGCCAACGAGATTGTTGGAAAAAGATGTCAAACACACCGATGCATGCTACCCAGCGGGACCTCAACGATCAAAAAAAAGTCCAGGCCATTCCGACATGACCAGCGATCTCACAGCAGGGTCCTGGTCGCTGCTACGTGTCAAAAGTAGCGAGATCGTTGCCGAGGTCGCTGTTGCGTCACAAAACTTGTGACTCAGCAGCGATCTCGCTAGCGATCTCGCTTATTGTGACGGGGGCTTTAGCCTCTAGAGCCTGTTGATACAATGCTCCATGTGCCATAAGACACACATACACATTAGGTGAAAGTCAATCAAGCCCACCAATTTCAACAGGCTTGGCCAACCATCTGATGTCTATAGGGGGCTTCCTGACTCTCTTCTGATATCATTTGACCAATTCTTTTGCTTTCAGGAGAGCTAAGCCACAACCAAATGTGTCTGACAGTGGCTTTTTCTCCTCTCTTCCAGTTAAAAACAGAAATGGTCAAGTGAGCCAAATGTTCATATATATATGGGGAAGTTGGAAAACTGTATGCCGAGTGACTGTTCAGGTGACATAAAAATCCACACTTTCAATTAATGAACAAGACCCTCATCTTGTACATCATGTAAAAAGAGGGCCATATGACAAACATATGAAGCCCATGAAGTATTATGATAACACACACCCATGCAGTAATGCAGGCTCCATAAAATTCTAAGAAGCATCACCATGTTTCTTTATACTTTCATGTTATCTTTGCAGTGTAAATAATAAAGCTTAAATTACAGAACCCATTCTGCAATGCTGTAGATAAGCCCCCGGTCCGACCTGAAAAATAAGAAAAATTAGGTTTTATTATACTCACCTGGGGGGTGGTCTGATGCAGTCTGGTCCAATGAGTGTCGCAGGTCTGGGTCCGGCGCCTCCCATCTTCATGCGATGCTGTCATCCTTCTTGCTTCGTGTTGCACTCCTGCGCAGGCGTACTGATCTGCCCTGTTGAGGGCAGAGCAAAGTACAGCAGTGCGTAGGCGCTGGGCCTCTCTGACCTTTCCCGGCACCTGCACACTGCAGTACTTTGCTCTGCCCTTAGCAGGGCAGATCAGTACGCCTGCGCAAGAGCGCGACGCGAAACAAGAAGGATGACGACATCGCATGAAGATGGGAGGCGCCAGACCCGAACCTGCGACACCCATCGGACCTGACCGCATCGGACAGCCCCCCACGTAAGTATAATAAAACCTCTTTTCCTTATCTTTCAGGTCGGACCAGGGGCTTATCTACAGCATTACAGAATGCTGTAGATAAGTCCTGAAAGGCAGTGGCCGCATCTTATAGCGGCAAAACGAGGTGACAGGTTCCCTTTAGTCTATCAATTGCAATTAATTTCTAACCCTGATAATCTAGCAATTACAATTAATTTCTAACCCTGAATAGCTGACGTTTTCAGCTCAGGGTGCCTATAGACACTTGCCTATAAGAAATTGCCAGTAAACCACTAAATGGATCTTAAAATCAATTAGCTATCATCACTTATAGTTCGACCTGACTAAGATGTATATTGTTCTGCAATTTAATGCAAGTATGTTCTTTTTATACTGTACATTCTGAAAGGAATAGACTGATAACGCAGCAGAATGCATTGAGGGATTATTATATTGTATTTTTTAAGAGAAATTAATAAGAAATTTTCTGATTGTAAATCTGTTACTGTCTTAGAATACAAAGCATTTTATTAGTATTATGTTATTGTTTGTTGATCCAATTGGGGCAGAAATTGACCAAAAAGTAGTGTTAAATATGAATTAAAGGGTTATTCCGTACTCATAGATGAATATTGTCAGATATTCTGCGGTCTAAAAGCTCATACTCATCTGCGTTTAAAATGGCAGAGTGCAATCTGATAAAAAAAAAATCGGATTGCACTCTGACTAATGTTATTGAATGAATCTGTGTTCATCTCCAATTTTTTCTCAGTTCGAAATGGACTGAGAAAAAAAATCACAGTATGCTGCGAATGGCTGCATATATCAGATGAGACTCGGCAATGCAAGTCAATGGGTGCGAGAAAAAAATCGCAGAGCACACGGACCATGAGTATGACATCCATATTGCGTCCGTATAAATTAAAACACACCTAAGTAACGAAAATACAGGAAATTTAATTTCCCAGGAAGCTCATCATTTGACCCAAGGGATAAAGGGATATTATTAAGGTAAAAAAACAAAACACGCTTCCATGGAAACCATCAACATGGCTCAGAATATCAATGTGGAAAAGATGCTGTTTCTGGTGCATCAAAGGTCAGAATTATGGGACAGCAGGGATGATGGGGTTATGAGGACCAGAGTTGCCGGCATGCATCGAGGACCTATATTTGCTGCCAACTGTGTTACCTGTGTTATGATCAACTCCAGTTTTTGGCCCCAGTCATAGTAGCGACCTTTTCAGTTTGTTGTTTACATTGTTTTGATTATGATTTTCCATGGCAATAATTTTTTTCATCTCTGTCATCCTTCACCTTACAGATCTAGCTGGAGCAAAAAGGGAACTACCTCCAGTTCAAAGGTGCTGGAGGCCGGAGATGATTCTGAACTAGAGGCCGGAGCTGGGGTCCAAGATTAAGAGGAGCGTTCGGAGAGCACAACCACAATGCAGCCCATCGACACTTTCCCCATGAACCAATAAGCGAAGGAGGAACACCCACACCAGCACTGGTGAACACGACCTGGAAATAGCTGTGAGTGATGATGGGGAGGTGGATTTATGTTTGAGCTTGGCTCACTATTTCAGGCTTGTCCGCTTTGGTTTGAGGCTGAGGCTCAGGGCTGCCCTCCAAATAGTTTTGGCTGCCTCAACACCTCCAATTTCTCCAATGCTGCGCTCTGAATTCCTCAAAAGGTGGCAGCTTTTGGAGGCCAACAAAAAACGGCCATTTTACCCTCAAAAAGTCAATCAGCAGAGCCACCAACATGACAGCCACCACTTCCAGTGCCAGCCACCCAGCAGCCACCACCATTTCCTTCAGTCCAACCATCTTGGCAGCCAACAACCCCCTTACCACCATCTCTCCTGCCCCAATCGCCTTTGTCTTGTTGGAATGATAGGCCAAACTCAGAAGTCAAGGCCTGAGGAAAATGTAGGACTCAGGATTTGTGTGCTGACTCTGAGATGCCACCACAGCCACTGAAGCAACTTGAATTACAGCAGGAGGGTGGTATATTTTAGCTGGACAACTCATACCTACCCAACACTCCGGACCATGGAGTATTTCCACCCTTTAATCCTCTTCCCTCCTTATCCCTTATGTCTCCACTCCTGTTGCTGCTCCCCCACCTTTTTCAACACCCAGTCCTGGCCCTGATTTGAGTTCCCCACCTTTTTATTATAATTTGTAATGTTTGTTGTTTATTGCTTCCCATCTTGCTTTGTCTTGAATTAATGTTTACATTTATATTTGTCATGGTTTGGCATATGACAGAAATATGCCTATTTCCTTTTTACATTTTTTTATCCTTAATAAATTTAAATTTTAACAATTATAATTGACTTATTTTTTTATTTGCCACTTTAGACAAACACACTGTTAGGGTTGGCGGATTGCACTAAATAAAAATATAAATAAAGTGCAATCGCAACCTGGGGTCCACCGTGCAGAGATGAACCTGCTGCTAGTGAGAGCAATGACGGAACCGAACAGCGAATGATTCCTTGAACACAATGTATTAATGTCACACAGCATGAAAGAAATACAGAGTACCAAGCCTGTTACTTCACGGCGAGGTACTGCACTAAAGAATACTAAATGCTATACTCTGTTAATGTCACAGGAATGTTAGCACATGGGTGAACTTGCTCTGTAACTGAACCGTGTTAATAGCACACGTGAGCGAAACAGATGCTAAGTCAAGAGGCGGACTCTAATGACGCTAGGTACAATACACAGTTGCCTAATCTGAGCGGAGACATAAGGTTTGAACTTGCTCTGTAATTGAACCATGCCAGTAGCGCATGTGAACGGAACAGATGTTAAGTCAAGCGGTAGTTACCACAGTCCTGACGCTATCGAACTTGTGCCTAACCAGCACCCAAAGCATGTAGCAGACTAGAGACTCAGGCGTTGAGCCATGGTTACGGAACCGCATAAATGTGCAGGCTGCCTGTCAATGTGTACAGTCATAGCACAGACAGAAGTACACAAATGTGCAGACAGAGTGGTAGAGTATCCACACACACACCAAATATGAATGACACTAGCGCGCCTGTGTGCCGTTGAGAGCCTTTAATATGCTAGGCTCCATCCCAAACACTCATGCCCAGTCGGCCTTGGCGTCGAATGCGGGACAATCCATAGCTGCCATATCACCAGAGCAGCTAACGTCCGACCAACAATAAGAAGATGACACATCACGAACATGCTCAGTATAGTGATCTCTGGACTTAGACTCAAGAGCGCAAGCCTACACGTGTATGCCACTGGTTACTAAAGACTTGGCTGGAGAGCCAGCA
>VIAB01007789.1:60731-73726 GCA_009801035.1 Oophaga pumilio
GGTTCTTCAAAGTAGCCACCTTTTGCTTTGATGACTGCTTTGCTATCCTGAGTCTAAGAACACTGAGTTGTTCGAAGCGCGCCCAGGTCCTCCTTAACGATCTTCCTCCGGTATTACCGGTTTGGGCACAGATAGCAGTCATGATATTTTAATGGAAATGGAAATGAAATAAAGTCCTGGATTTTAACCACTTTTTCGAAAGCTGGATCTTTTCTACATGTACAAGTATCTTTCTTACGTCTGGCAGAGACGTGATCTGTGCTACGAGTTCCAGTGGACTTACATAGGGGTGAGCTGAATATTCTACTATTACTTGGTACCTTTTTTATTGACACTTTCCAAAGGTCTTTTAACTCCATTCATCAATCAATAAAACATTACCAGTTATTCAAGTTAAAATGCTGGCAAAACGCTCAAAAAGACACTCGGACAACTTGTGACCCTTCCTATTGATGTGTATTGTAAAGTGAAGAGTATTTTCAGAGCAGAAAATGCTTGAAGAATGTTCAGCTTACTTCTTTCAACTGATTGGCATCTTTGGAAAACTGAAGCGATTCAAATATGCTAAAAAGCAAGTCATTTTTACATGGAAACGCATATGCTCGTTCTTTTGAGCATTTAGTGAATTTTCAGGTGGGTTTCATACCAAACACACTCAAAATCTTCCTTTAAAAGATGTCATGTGAATATACATTTAAAAAAAAGGAAACCTACTGAAACATATACAATTTTATGTAAATATTGTCCATGGTCGGATTCAAACCCAAGACTGCTGCCCTGGAAGTACAATATTGCTATCCACTGTGCAACCATGCTGTCCGTCAATCTAAATGCATTAATACTATATTACTCACCTTGATCTGCAGTATCAGTGTTTCTCTGACTACGTCCGGTGGCAGATGAAGTTGGGCTGAGCATGATCTTTTTAGGTGGAAGTATCTTCTTTGCAGGGGCTTTCATCTGTTTTTGAAGTTTAACAATGTTATTTCTTACATCAGATAGTGAGTTATCAATGTAGGAAGACAGATTTGACAGGACTGTTTCCATTTTTATTTCCAATAATGATCGAATCAACTCCTCAAAGCCATTCTGTAAATGTGTAATATTCAGCTGAGCAGCTTTAATTAACCGGGGCACACTGTCGTTTACTTTTTTAACAGTGATCAATATGCTTTGGCACAAGACCTTTACCTCATTGGCTGTTTTATTTAGTTGTGGGATACTTGATGACATTCGGACAGATTTAAACTCAAGGGTCTTAAGTCTTGAGTTTACATCAGATTGGACATTGCCTTTTGAGGATGCTTCATCTTTTTTATTGTTTGGAGAAATCGTAGGGCTAGCAAGGATGAGATTCACCTGGGATTCTATACTTTGCATACGTGATTGGCAACTGTTTGCCTTAATTTCTGAGATTTGCAGTTTCTCCTCCATGTGGGTTATGTTTAGTTGATTTTGATTTAACATGACTTGCATGGCATTTATTTTTTGATTAAGCTCAACATAAGTCAACAAGTTGATGCCATTTTCATTTGACACCATCTTGTAATATAGAGTCTGTTCATTATTCTGTTGACTTGATCCTGATTGGCTAACCAGGTTTTGTAAAGTATTGTTCAATTGTGGAATGGCCAGCATAATCTTTTCCAGCTTCTCAATTGTGGAGTTATAGTAGAGCTCAACTACATTTTCAATTTCAGATACAGTCGATTTCATTACAAAATTATCATGGATAGAATCAACAGCATTATTTATTATATCTGTAGTGCTGTTGAATCCATCTTCAGCTACTATGAGACACTCACTAAGGCGTCTTTCAAACATTTGTTCCTGAGCTTCCGCTTTACTACGAAGTTCCTTCTGACCTTTAGTAAGTTCTTCCATTCTAGAAACTAGTTCATTCAAAAATCGTGTAATATTCTTTATCTCGTTGTTGACTTCAGCCATATTTGTTCTATGTTCATCGTCAGATGCCATGCTAAACGGTGTCCGTCTTTCTATTAAAGGTTGTAGTATTTCCATGTCATAACACAAATCACTTATTTGCTCATTCATTTTATCAATCTTGTCATCCAGAGGAAGAACCACATCAGATACAGTTTTGTTTAACACGTGCATGTTCTCTTCGGCTCCCTTTAACTGCTTCTGAAAATCGTTCTTGCAAGATGAAAATCTATCTTCACAGGCTTTCTCAATCGATTGCTTTTGAAGATCTAACATTATTGTAAGATTATTGATTTTTTCGTCTTGTGAGTTAATATCATCATACAATTGGAGCATCATTACATTCTGCTTTTTTAATCTTTCTTGTAAAATAATAAGATATTCAGTTAGGTTTTCATCCATGGGACTATTTTCTGCTGAGACTCTTGGCTCCTTTGTATGTTCCTCAGTTACCATTTGACTATGAATTTCCTTTATTTTGCTCAATGTGTTATTCAATGACTCAAAATACTTCCTGTTTCTTAATTTCTCATTTTCTAATTTCTTCTCTAGGGCCAAATGCTTTTCCTCCATTTCTTTAAAAGATGTTGTGCACACAAAAGCTGTATTTTTTAAATTCTCAACTCGATTCTTGAGTTCTACCACATCATCCATCGTTGCCTTCTTCTCTTCTTCTAGTACACACTTCTCATGAGTAGAAACTACAGTATGATTCAGTGTTTTCACAAATTCTTTTGTCCGTTCAACTTCAAGAGATATTTCAGACATACTTTTGTACATCTGAGCTACAGATTCCTTCATGTCTCCCTGCAGCTCAGTTAACTGATCCTTAACAATTTCTTTGATTAATTCCGTTATACTTTTCGTTTTTAAATCTAAAATAAAGGGAAATATTTCAGTTAATTTTATTTGATCCTACATTTTATCTGAGAGAATGCTTTTGTCTATTCAAAATAGCTTATGTAAATTATTTTGTCCATTCTGTTTTATGTTAAAATATTAAAAGGGTTGTCCAAAACTAACATTGAATTTAATACTATATGTCGAACTATTTTATTCAACAACCTAACAACTTTTCCATTGTTCTTCAAATACAAATTCCTTACCGTTCCCTCTCTACTCTTCCTGTCTTTGTTTTTTTATCACTTCTGATGATGATTCATTTGAGTCTCCCAGAATGTGGAGAGTATTCACAAATGGCACGTCATCAGAGATCTGGTGCTGCTATCCCTCCCCCTGCTTCCTTTTTTGAACTGAAATGCATCATCATCAGAGTTCATAGAATCATAGAATCATAGAATGGTAGAGTTGGAAGGGACCTCCTGGGCGATCTGGTCCAACCCCCTGCTCAAAGCAGGATTCTCTAAATCGTCCCAGACAGATGTCTGTCCAGCCTCTGTTTGAAGACTTCCATTGAAGGAGAACTCACCACCTCTCATGGCAGCCTGTTCCACTCATTGATCACCCTAACTGTTGCAGTGATTTACCACAGCTTTTTCTTTCACTGTCCCCTATTTACATCCTGTTTCAGTAGCAGTGATGGAAAAGTCACCGCAGTGGACTCTCAATTTTTCCTTCACCGCTCACTGATAACATTTCATTTCAATGAATGAGGTGGTGAGGATAGAAGATGTGGGCTGGCGGGTGACAGAAGAAGCATGTAGGCATGGTAGCACCTGCGGTCACTTCTCCATCACAGCCCCTGATGACAATCCATTTGAGAATACCAAAACACAGAAAGGAAGTTAGAGTAGAGAGGGGAAGGTACGGAATTTGCAATAAAAACACATTACAAAATTTGTTAGATTATGAATTTTTAGAGTTAGACATACAGTATAAAATTCACTAGTTAGTTAAGGCAACCCCTTAAATTTTTTTTAAACTTAACTCATAAAAACAATGTTATATATCTATAATATCCATTGATACCTATTTTTTTCTCATTGTAAATATTGCACTCATATTCTATAGGATTTATGATGGAATCTGTACAATATTAGAAACACTTAGATTTTTATTGTTATAGTTTATTGATTTGTTTAAAATCATCTAGCATCCTATTGAAAAGACTGTAGGTAGGTCCATGTGAGGCACACTGAACATGCTGATATCAGACAAAATATGAGCTTGTACATCTAATGTAAGCAAAACAAAATGAAAATCACTGGAATTTGCCTTAAACCTTATGTATTGAATAAAAGTTCTGCATAATTTCTGCATCTCTTGACAGGAAAAACATAGCTGCAAAAACCAACATTTTTTACTCATTTTTGCCCTGCATTTTTGCCTGTGTTTTTGATTGATTTGAGTGAAGTTAATGGTGAAAAACACAGGGCAAAAATGCAAAAAGAATTAACATGCAGCAGATTATTCTCTGCACCAAATCTGCAAGTCAAAAATGACTCTAAAGAAATACTTTCATTTGGATATTTAAATATTTTTTGCCTCTTAATTTAGTGATAAATGGAGCTTATTTTTTATGTCATTTTTATATTTTGTTGCAGTTATTGGTGAAAATTGTAAAGTAAAATAAGAAATATGTGTCTATATATTACATTTAATATTCTTCATTATTTTTACTACCATAAAGAACTGCTTTAAAAACATTTTAAATTGCATTCTGCTTTAAACAGAAAATCTTTTTAGGCTTTGGACATATTTTTTTATGAACGCTGAGTTAGAAACAGCGATTCAGACTTGCAGAATCTCTTTTTTAAGTTTTGTTTGCTTTACTTTAGCCTTTTTTCTAATTCATTTTTGCTTTTTTATTTTATTTTATTTTTCACACACTGTGCCACCCATAAGGACTTTTGGGGGGAATTTTACCTTATTAAAACATTCTTTTCACTGCTGTTTTTCCTGTAACTAGACCCAGCTGCAGAGGAAAAAAAATAAGTCTCCTGGTTTAATAGCAGAGCAGACTGGGTTTCCTAGAACAGAGCGGCTTCTGCTTTCTACTTTCACCTAGCCATCACATAATCATTGGGTTTGCAGGAGGAGACACTGTCAGTGCTTTATACTCTATATACAGAAGCCCTGGTTCAGTATATGTATACAGGGTTTGAGAAATTAAATAAGATAATAAACTATGTTTATTTTTTCTATCGGAGTCTGGCTGTGTCTGACAGCAAGCTCCCCATCACAACAGCTGCACAATCCCGCACAACTTACTTATAATGTAGTGACATTTTAGAACATCATTACAAAGTAAAGTGTGGACTGTCCCAAGGTTTGTAGTCTATCTTTGGGGCTTTGGTTTATGCAGTAGAAGTTGTAAAATTTTTAGGCACTGTTAGGGAGTACTCTCTAGTAATATATATACACTGATAAGTAAAATATAACAATGTTGTGAACTTTTGACTTTCAGGCTCCATGTGTCACCATCCAATACAGCTTCTAATGTGAGACTACCATCATTTTGTAGACAATCATCTTGGCTCTCTCATACATAAATTTGACTTGCAACTATTTAGCATTTGATTAATTATGCAGATTCTTGTCCTGTCACTGCATTATTACTGTTTTGCTCCTAGTGGTGCAAAAATCTTTCTTTTTTTTCCTGTATACTACAAAATACAACCTGTTCTCACATTTTCTAGTAGCTCAGTGTGTTATTATGTTGATTCCCAAGCAAAAGGTCACTGGTTCCAATCAAGGGGCAGCCATTAAGAAGATTTTCCAAGAAAAAAGAAACAGCATCATCCAGCTAATCGATAGCGGTCTCTCGGCCAATAAAATTGCCAAACTGCATCATATGACTGCCATGAGCTTTGGAAGAATACAAAATGATGTCTGTCTATTGATTCAAAAGCCAAGAGGTGGATGTTATCACAAGGTCTATCATTTCTGGCACAACAAACATGGCAATGGAAGTGGCTTGCATGCTTTGTAATTGTGAGATCACAGAAGTCCATTCAAGCACCATGCAATGCACATTATACAAGTCTGGAATGGTTGCCTTAAAAAGGATGTCGAAGTCTTGACTTCAATATCGTCAAAAGAAGCGTCAGCTCGAGTTTGTATAAGAGTGCGAAAAGTGGAAAGTAAATGATTGGAAACAGATGATTGAAGAAAGTAAATAGACTAGGCTCTGATGGGTGCCAATAGGTCTGAAAGAAACAAAGGAAAAAGGGGCTAAAGAATTGGTAAATTGAAGGAACTGTGACGTTCAGGGGAAAAAAATGATCTTATGTGGTAATTTCACAGCCAAAGGCATTGGATACTTGACTAGGATCGATGATGGTCTCAATGCAGGGCTATATGTGAGTATCCTGAGTATCCTACAAGACGAATCACATTGTATACTCAAGTACTATGGGAATAAAAAGGACGAAATAGTATTCCAGCAGGACAACGACCCAAAACATACGTCGAGATTGGCGAAAAAATTATTCAATGACAATGAGGTAAAAATGATGGATTGGCCAATTGAACACTTTTGGGTAGAGTTGAAAAATCTGTATACATACTCAAGTGAGTCGACCAGTATGCACCAACTTTGGCAATATGTAGAAGAAACATTGGAGCAGATTTCGGTCGAGAAATGCTTGAATCTAATTGAGAGCATGCTCAGAAGGATTCGGGTAGTGTTGATCGGCAAAAGTTGATTTACAAAAAACTAGCAAAACAATAAAAATTAAAATTTAGATTTTTAGGAGCAACACAGTAACAATCCAGTGATATGACAACAATCTGAATAACTAATCTTATGCTAAATGGCTGCAAGTCAAATTTATGTCCGAGATAGCCAAGATGTTTGTCTATAAAATGATGGTAGTCTCACGTTAGAAGCAGTAATGAATAGTGAGATTAGGAGCCTGAAAGTCAAAAGTTCAACACATTATTACCCTTTTGCTCGTCAGTATACATATATTTTTATCATCATTCTTTTATATTACAACTTCAGTGTTAAAGCGAATCTGTCAGCAGGTTTTTGCTGTCATCTGAAGACTGCAGGAGATAGAGGCTGAAACACAGAATTGAAGGATGTGACACCTGTCAAAGTGCATGCTGTTGTTTACTAACTGTGGTGGATTTATCACTTAGAGATTAACATTGCCGGACTAGTCCAGCAACTAACCAGCTCACTGTCTATGGACTTTGTACAGGGAGAGCCTGGTGTAGGCAGGATTTTCTTTCTGAGCTCTTCTTCATTCTATATCTAAAAGTTATGATTGTATCAGAACGGCTGCACCCAGTAAACTAAGTTATACATTATTTTATGCTGCTCTCAGATAAGGTAGCAAAAACCTGCTGACAGACTCCCTTTAAAGCCCACTACTACACGTCGTAAATTTACAGTACATATTATTGAATTAGTGTAAAGAGACAAAGCTTTGTTAATAGCAATGGCTGTGTCAGATTGCTACATTTTCTGCCAAACATATGTCACATATGTCACCATTTATAACTTTCATCAATTAACCGGAACAAAGGTAGCAAAAATTTTTTTTGAAGAGCACTCATGCAATCCTTCATTTTCCCTAAGGCATGTCTGCAGTGGTATTAAACCCTTGCAGAATTCCTTCACAGATGAGATTACACTCCGGCCACACAGGTTCTGCTATAGGTTACCATTTGAACAAATTAATTTCAGGGAGGTGTGTCTGATAAAAAGGGTTTGTCCAAACGCAAAAAAACTTTGCTTGCTTTATAAAGAACCTACTCCTGCCCCTCATCCCGCCCCTATTTCACAGGGGACACAAAAAAAATTTAAGAAAAATATAATAGGATGCAAGTTGAGACTGAAATAGTTGCAATTTTTTTTCTGTTTCAAAACAATTCAATCTGAAGGGACATACTATTTATCTCAACTGGTTTTGATGCATGTTTACCTTTCAGGAATGATGGCAGAATTTTCTCCTTATCAGCTTCATTGATTTTCTCTTCCAGAGAGTACAGTGTTCTATGAACATTGTTCAGGCTTGATGAAATATTTTCAGCGTTTCTTTGGAGAAGAATTAGCTTCATCTCTTGGTTGTAAATCTGATCAGTCAGTTTTTGATGCAGTGCTTCATATCAAGTATAAAAATAAAAGAAAAGCTATTACTTTAAAGTGATGGATCTAGAAATTTTCACAGAATTTTTGACAGCAATTCTCTGTCTTTAGCTCTTTATTAATTTAGGGGGGATCTCTGCTGAAAAGTTTGCATACAGATAAGTGAGTGATTGTCGAATCTGACAAAGAAGTAAGATATTTTAAGACACTGACAAAATAATGGCAAAATAACAAAGCAATGGCTCAAAAAGGCATCAATCATCAAAACAGTCTGGAAGAAGAAAGTGTGATGGTTTGCAAGGACAAATGTCCCATAAAGGCATACTTTGCAAATGCAAAGGGACATCTGAAAGGATGAAGCCCAGACAATTTGAAACAATATAATTAGTGATCAAAATATTTTACATAACACAATGAAACTAAAATGCATTCACATAAATAGCAGATTTACCTGGGTCATATGTTGATGCTCTCATATCTGCTTGGTCTGCTGCCTTAACAGTATGACTGTTGTCTGACCTGTTCACATGGATCCGTTTTTGAGTTTGCTGCTCTAAAACCAAAGGAATAAAACAGCTCTTATACTGATGTACAGTGTATATACTGTTTGAGAAAAATGGTGTGGTCCTACCCCAAAAAACCTTAATTGCTTAGGACTGAGTTAATCAAAAATTTGAGATAGAAGAGTTCTATCCACATCTTATTTTTCTATATCAGAAATACATGTCCAGGAGTATTTCCCACGGTACTGTATGTGTCTGAAATGTTCATAGTCCCCTATACATCTATCATATACTAACAGTGTCTTTTTGGCACATGCTGGACTAGAATGGAAATATTTTTTCTAGACAATGGCAAAGCATACTTTAGAATCATAGACTCATAGAATGGTAGAGTTGGAAGGGACCTCCTGGGTCGTCTGGTCCAACCCCCTGCTCAAAGCAGGATTCACTAAACCATCCCAGACAGATGTCTGTCCAACCTCTAGAGATAAAGAGCAAAATGAAATGTGTAGTATACATATTATTTCCATGGTGAGGAGGGACTTATTGATGTAAGAAGCTCTTGAGCCCTAAATAAAAATGTCTAAAAAGGACCTTATCTACCATGATCCATTTAGAACGTATATATTAATGAGGTTTTCTTGTGTGATAGCGATAACTTTGTGCCTTCATTGACTCCAGGCTGCCTCTTTACTTCCTACAGTCATGGCCAAAAGTGTTACACCCTTGAATTTGTTCCAAAAAGTGAAGTATTTATCCTTATACACATGTTTTTTTTCTTTGTGTGTACTGGAACAACACAAAAAACTGAGAAAAAAAAGGCAACTTGGACATCATTGCACAAAAAAACTGTCATGATTCTATGGTAGGATTTGGATTTGCACATCATGGGTTAATGTTTGTGACCTCTTTCTGGATTGGGGAGGGCTTTTTATAGCCCAGGGAAGCTCTAATCCCTGAACATACTTTAAGAACCACCCAGAAATGGATGGAAGCAAAGCACTGGAGAGAGCTGAAGTGGCCTCTTCACATAAGATGATGAAGAGTGATGGGGAAAGGACAATCATCAGTAGATCAATCTGTCCCCATACAGCATCATGTTATCAGCAGCACATCTACAGTTTACATAATTCTCTTGTGGTAGTTAAAAAAACTTGGAAAATTAGGTTGCAAAGAATCCTGGATTCCTGTGTAGTGAGAGGATCAGTGCAACCTCTGGTGCATTCTAGGAGTTACCATCCAGAAGAGAGACCCTGGGTTCCAGCGATTAATAACCAAGAAAAGAACCTGATTAGAAAATTTTATCTTCTGTTTCCATAT
This sequence comes from Oophaga pumilio, assembly GCA_009801035.1. Taxonomy (NCBI): domain Eukaryota; kingdom Metazoa; phylum Chordata; class Amphibia; order Anura; family Dendrobatidae; genus Oophaga; species Oophaga pumilio. The sequence continues at coordinate 70,497 of VIAB01007789.1, forward strand.
ATACTATAGGTGGGGGAATGTACTGTACTGTACATCTATACTTTAGGTGGGGGAACATACTGTTTGGATATTATACTATATGTGGGGAAATGTATTGGGGTGACATTTTACTGTGTGCAGAGGAATCTACTGTGTGGGGCTTCATACTGTATGTGGGGGAATGTACTGTATGCGAGAGAATGTACTGTGGGTGGAGTTTGGAATGTACTGTAGGGACATCATACTGTATGTGGTGAAATGTACTGTGCTGACATTATGCTGTGTGTGGAGGGTGCATTGCTGAGGGCATAACACTGATTCTGCTAGAACTAGAGTTGAGCGAAACAGGTCGGTCAGATTCAAAAGTCGCTGATTTTCGCCAAAGTCGGGTTTCGTTGGCCGAAACCCAACCATAGCGTGAAGTCGGCCATGCGGTAGGCAAAACGAGTGCCAAAGTCGAATTTCAGCCAATGTGCAAGGACGTACACTGTGGGCAACGAGATGACATGGGCAGCGTCCACCACCATCTTACAGAAGGGCATTGCAATGATTGGCTTCCTTTGGGGGGCGTCATAGTGTCTATAAAAACCCTGAGCGCTGACCTCCATTTTACTTCTGGCGATCTTAACAGTAGGGAGAGGTTGCTGATGATGTTTATCAGTAAGGAGAGAGTTAGGGCTGGAAAGAGAAGTTCTTCTGTGCTTGTGCTGATAGCAATTGTGCTGTACAGTTAGTGTGCAGTGACAGGGGAGGATTTTCTTGTGTGCAGCAGCGCTGGTTATTAGGCTGCCTGCTAGCTGTATTGCTGTGTGTACACTGCTGTGCAGACTGCTTTTTACACAGCACTAATACTTTTATTCTTTTTTCTGCAAAGTTACCGACCGTACATTTTTTCCCACATCGTATAGAGCTGGACGCTCCTCACACACTACCGTGTAGCAGCTGGTATCATGGACAAATAAATGCTGACTATCTGTATGTGACTCCGGAAATAAATAGTGCTTTTTGTATTTTGGTCAAATCCATACTGAGTGAGCGTCTGTGTGTGACTCCGGAAATACAAACGAAGATTGCAATTTTCCCCTACATCGTATACAGCTGTACACTTCTGAGACAGTACCGTATATCTGCTCTTTGTATTACGGTGAAAGTCATACTGAGTGATGGTCTGTGTGTGACTCAGGAAATATCTACGGAGATTTAAATTTTTCCCTAAACCGTATACAGCTGTACGCTCCTCATACAGTACCATATATCTGCTGGTATTTTTGGTACATTTTCCCAAACATGAGGAAGTATGGTGGAAGAGGCCCCGGACGTGGGCAGGGTGGCCAGCTGGTACTGATGGGGTAGTGGTGGTGCATCTGCTTCTAGTGCCAAAAGCACAATAGCACCTAAGGCAGGAGGTGTTGAGCCTGCATCTTCGTCTGGCTCCAGAAGGCCTGGAAGGCTCCCTTTTCTGGGAGTAGGTAAACCGCTTTTAAAGCCAGAGCATCAGGAACAGGTTTTGGCTTACATTGCCAAAACAGCCTCCAGCTCTATCGTCTCCTCTTCTGAAGTTTCAAAAACTGCAAGCACTGAGTCGTCAGTGCAGGCTCCTGGTCAAGAACAACACCTTTCCTTGTGTCCTTCACCCCCACCAAAAGTGAAGGATGCGGCAGGCCACACTTCAGATTACTCCCTGGAGCTCTTTTCACATACCATGCCTGGGTTATCAAGTGAAATCCTGAATTCACCAGTCCAAGATGAATATGACATGGAGAGCACTGATGTACAGCCACTGCTTTCTGATTCTGCTGGTAAATTCACCCAGAGCACTGCATTACCCTCGCAGTCTACTGAGCCAGATTCTGACCCTGATGAAACTCAGGTGCCCCTTCCCGCATACTCTAACACCTTACACGGTGACACAGAGGAAGGTGCAGATGAAATTGAAGAGGAGGTGATGGATGATCCAGTTGTTGACCCGGATTGGCATCCATTGGGGGAAGAGGGTGCCGCTGGCAATAGCTCAGAAGAGGAGGAGGATCCGCAGCAGGCATCGACATCGCAGCTGAGGTTATCTGGCAGGCCCGTAGTAGACCAAAAACGTGTTAAAAAAACAAAAAGAGTTGCAGGACAGCTTGGCCAGATGGTCAAATTAGCACAGCGTGCAAGCCCTGAAAATTTATCCCATAGTAGGAAGAGTGCAGTGTGGCACTTTTTTGACCAAAATCCTATTGATGAGGCAAAGGTTATCTGTAAGAAGTGCGGAAGGACCTTTAGCTAAGGGAAAAATCTCTGAAAATTGAATACCAGTTGCATGCTTAGACAGTTAAACACCATTCACTTGCAAGTGTGGACGGACTACAAAACCTCACTGGCTTTGAACGCCTACATTGCCAAACTGATCTCATTAGAGATGATGCCCTTCCGGTTGGTTGAAAGCGCAGCGTTCAGAGACCTCATGGCCTACGCTGTCCCACACTATGACCTGCCGAGTCGGCACTTCTTTTCTAGAAAAGCCATCCGTGCCCTCCCCCTGCATGTGAAAGACCGCATTGTCCATGCACTCAAACAATCAGTGAGTGTAAAGGTGCACCTCACAACAGATGCATGGTCCAGTAAGCATGGCCAGGGCCATTACGTGTCCATCACTGCATACTGGGTTAATGTGGTGGATGCAGGGTCCACAGGGGACAGCAGCGGTGGGACAGTGCTGCCTAGCCCACGGTATAGGCAACAGTTGGCTGTAGGCATTCGACCCTTCTCCTCCTCCTCCTCCAGAAGCAAAAGCTCGTCGACAGAGCACAGTCACATGAGCACTCCATCCACAGCTGTCAGTGTTGCACACGAGGTGTCCCACTATCGAACAGCTAGTGGTAAGAGTCAGCAGGCTGTTTTAAACTAGATGTCTTTTGGCGAAAACAGACACACTGCGGAGGTACTGGCCGACTACTTGCAGCGAGAAACTGAGTCATGGCTGGGCAGTCTACATCTTCAGCCAGGCAAGGTAGTCAGTGATAACGAACGTAATTTTGTGGCGGCCATAGCCCTGGCATGACTCAGACACATACCTTGCCTGGCTCGCACCTTGAACCTGGTGGTGCAGTGCTTCATAAATAATTATCCGGAGTTACCATCCCCACTCCAAAAGGTGCGAAGACTGTGCTCGCACATCCGTCGCTGGCCCTTAGACTTCAGTCGTATGCAGAGGCTGCAGTGATTGCTGCACCTCCCCAAGCACCACCTAATCATAGACGTTGCAACAA
>VIAB01007790.1:27685-46078 GCA_009801035.1 Oophaga pumilio
AAATTCCACAGCAGATTCTGCAACGTCTGCACATACCCTAATAACGAGTGTCCCACGACGATCTCCCCTTTAGAACAGTTACATCAGATGATATCTGATACCTGACGAGTTCATTCTCTCACTTTATGGCAATGCTGCGTATGAATTTTCTCACCCAGCATCGCCGGTGAGAGAATGAACTGTAGTGACGTCATTCTCTCCCGGCGGAGCGATACACAGGAGTGTATCGCAGGAGCGGTGTAGAGCGCTGACATCACCCGATGTCAGTGTTCTACACCGGAGATCGTCGTGGGACACTCGTTAATCACTGGACTACGGTGGATAGGTAATGTATAGGTTGTTTTATTATTTTATTTTTATTACAGATCGATGGCTTTGGGGATTAGGTGATTGGTGAGTATGTACTCTATGTTGTGTTGTATGTCATGTGTATGTTCTGAATGTATATGTTCTGTGTATGTAATTATGTGTTTTGTTTTTTTTTACATTCAACACATTAGCCGTATGATGGGACTACTACTGTCCCATCATTGGCTAATGTGTCAGTCACTGTCACTGTAGCAGGCATAGCCGGATGGGACTTGTTGTCCCATCCGACGATGCCTGCATACGCAGAGACACACACACACAGGCCCGCACACCCCCACACATACACAGATCACGCAGACACCGTCACACACATACACGCACACAGTCACCCCCCACACACTATACACGCACACAGTCACCACCCAGACACTATACATGCACACAGTCACCGCCCACACACATAGCGCCGCACACTATATATGCCCACGCTCCGCCCACACACTTCCCTCCTCCCAAACTGCAGCGTTTCACCCGCAGCAAAACTGCAGATCTTTTTTAGACCTGCGGTTTTGCTGCGGAAGTGCCCGACTCAATGCAAGTCAATGGGCACAGAAACGCTGCAGTTCCGGACAAAGAATTGACATGCTGCGGAAAATAAAACGCTGAAAATCAGCACGTTTTTTTCCGCAGTATGTGCACAGCAAACCTGCGTTTACCATAGAATTACACTGGATGTGCACTGTGCACCTGCGTTTACCATAGAATTACATTGGATGTCCTCTGTGCTGCGGGTTGGATGCGTTTCCGCACGTTAAAAAACGCAGCGGAAACGCATCTAAAAACGCAACGTGTGCACAGGTCCTAAGGGGTAAGGTTTCTCATTATGAAAAGTGACAAGCCAGGCTTGGCATGTCAGAGTGAAAAGACGTATAGGCCATGCAATGCTCCTCTGGAAAATCAAATATGCAAATTCCTTTTTTAGAGAGGAAGAAGAATAGAACTCCAGTGCACCCTATTTGAAGTAGCAATCCTAAAAGTCAATATTGAACCTTGCAAATTGAGATTCTGATTTGGCTTTTATCCTAAGTCATATAGCATATTTTTTTGCTGATCTTTTATTTTAAAAGAATTTAATGGTTGGAGTATAAAATTGCTGATTTATCTGATTGATCATAGTTGGCAACTAATGCAAAAATCTGTATAATAACTTTAATGCATAGTCAGAGTATTTGGTAATAACAAATTCTCATCATACATTGATTTATTGAGAAGTACTGGTTTGGTGTATCGATGCTGTAGTAAAATTTGCTTATAAATCCAGCATCATCATCATCAGGATCCTTAGCAGTTATATTGACAACTAAGTCCCCTGGATTCTGCTCCTCAGGGATGGTAAATGTTGTAGTTGTCCTAAAATAAAATAAATTTCACTTTTAAAACACTTGTGATTTTTATTAGTCTATAATTAGATGGTAGAAGATGGTACAAACTTTTTAACATGGCAATAGTAAATACTCAATAAATGTATTGTACATTAGAACATTATCTAAATTCCTGATTATGGTAGAAAACCATTGATCGTCACATAATCTCTAATGGTTCCACACAAAACTTTAGCTTTAACTTTTTTAGAACTAGAATGGAATAGCTAAATATAGCATTAATGAAATATTGATTAGTTCACCAAAACTTAAAAATTGCCACGTATGAAAATTCTATATTAGACGGGTAGGTAAAGTTGTGGTGGCCATTTTTTTACACGATAAGCAATGACTACATAGACTACAAATAAATAATTCTCAGTCTGATACTGTATGGTGAAACTTATTATAGGTACCTTTTCATTGTAGTAGCCTTATAGCAGGAATTATAATGTTTGTGGCTGTTGTACGACAACCAACCATTGTTCTGAGTTGTCAGTCTACGATAATTCCAGAAACTGGCAGCTATTAGTCTGATAGGTATGGTATGACGCATCATCTATTGGCTGCAACATTATGATGCAACTAACGACTTTTTCATATTACTAAATTCAACAGTCTTTTCAATTTACTCATAGTCTGTTAACAAAACTATAGAATCCTTTGAATAAAATGTTCTCAAAGTAAGATCGATTTCGATCTTTTGACAATGTAACATCCAGCTAAATTTAACCTACATACATAGCAAAGTATGGTTCTTTATCATTCATCTTTGTGCATACAGTACATAGTAAAGTATGGTGTTTCACCATTGATCTTTGTACATACATAGTAAAGTATGGTGTTTCACCATTGATCTTTGTACATACATTGTAAAGTATGGTGTTTCATCATTGATGTTTGTTATCCTGACTTCCAAGCTTCCATTTACAGACAACCCTCCTGAATCGGTTACTTTCAAAATAAGTGAATAACTGATGAAAGGAATAAAATATTATTAGCTTTAGTCTGTGTTCTTTTATAAATAATACATCATTCACAATTATTTACATTTTACATTCACCAGTCTGTCTATTTTCTGATTTAGGCTAATCTATCAGTAGTAAAGATTGTTCACTCTGCTTTGGCGGCGCAAATTGACTTCTTTATTTTCAGATTTTGTCTTGTAAGGGTGTAAGGAGATAGACATATTGCCCTGCTCCCCCGTGAAGACATCAGTGCTGAGTATAATGTAAGGTGTAGTGTGTATAATGTCATGCATTATTGTGATGTGGTGTATTACAATGTTTTACACTGTACTGTGAGGAAGTTGAGCTCTGCCCAGCAACAGACAGTGAGTAAGCTAAGATAGAGTTAATTGCTGTGACCAGCCCAGAGAGTGAGGGGCTATGTAGCAGGGCCTTATGCAGTGGGTGTTCTGTGGCAAGAGAGAAAGGAGATCGGGACAGAGAAAGCGTGATTCGGAGAAATAGACCAAGAGAGAGTGAGAGTTAGAGACGCAGAGAGAAGGACAGTGCCAGGTCAGAGGACTGACCAGAGAGCAGAGTGACCAAGTGAGACGGGTCTAGAGAAGGTGCGTCTAGCAGCACGACCCCGAGTAACTTGCCAGGATAGAATAGAATGTGAGATAAAGTAATTGTCCCGGGCAGGCGTTCCCTAAGCGTCAGAGAGCTTGAAGCTGAATCCGGCCATATTGGCAAACCCTCTCCTCTACAAGGAGAATTCAGACACAGAACCGCTGGAAGAGGAAATTACTTTCATGGACCGTACTGTGGTGGTGAAGGAAATGAGATCAGTGGAGGCAGGAATGTGTGAGGCTGAGGAAATAATGACACTGTGTATTGAAATGCTCTGTATTAATGAAGAAACATGCGAGAAGTTGTGTACCCGTTATTGTGTATATATAGTTGTCACGCAATGGCTATCTAGTAAAGCTTTGTTTGTTAAGAATTGGTAATCTCCTTTCATGTACTGGTCAACATCTTGTCCTGGCAAACCATCATCATCGGTTACATGTGGCCTGCATGGGTGTAGCGCCCTCACAGCACAAGTCCACACACCCAACTAGGACCCCCACCTTCATGTAGCGTGTCGGGGCGCAACAGACAAATAACTCATCCACGGCTACTGCCCCAAGTATTACAAGAGTAATACGGGAGTATTTCTGAGTTCATGTTTCAGCCGCAAATCCGGGTCTAATTACCAGAACCAACAGCATTATAAGGAGGACGTATGATGTGTGATCAGGGTATGACTCAGTGGTAATATGTGTGGAGAAATTAGTCTGCATTACAGTCATGTAGAATTGGTTTAAGATTGCTACTATTCCTAGCTGATTAGCAACTAAAATAATACATTTTTTATATATTTGTGCTTTTGGTTTAAATACACAGAATATAAACCTATACATACACCCAATTCCTTTTGGACGTCTAAGTCTTTAAAGTTAAATTCCTTAGAGCAATTAAATAGCATGTTTTCAAGGTGCCAATCATAGACTGTAAAGTTTCTTCTAGTTTAACTTCTCCAACTTAGGAGTAATGTGCAAATGAGTAACAACCACTGATAAGTGTACGTCCCTGCAGGACAGATTTCCAGATCATGTATTATTTGTTATTACAAAATTTATGTGGACATGCTGCGGATAGCATGAGATTTTACCCGTAAGGCTGGAGTCACACTACCGGACAATATGGCCGAGTGCTATGCTAGAAAACATCTCATAGCAGTCAGCCCAGTGTTACTCTATGGGGCAGCTCACACCTGCAATTCAGCATGAGAGAACAATCACAGCATGCTGCGATTAGCAGCGAGACTCAGCCATCTATGGGTGCGAGTGACAGAACACGCAGCACTCGGATATCATCCGAGTGCGGTGCGATATAAGCCGACGCCGGCAGCAGAGGAGATGGAGAAATTAGTTTCTCCGCCTCCTCAGCACTAAGTAATACAAATGCCTTAAAACATTCTCCCTCTCATTATTCTGGCATTTGGCAAATATTAATAATTATGGTAATCCTGATTGACCCAAAATGGGAAAGGTTTATTCATGCCAGATATTGAGAAAAAAACATGCATATGTGTCTTTTTATATAGTGTTTGTAAACTTCTGGTTTCAACTGTAGATATATTATTGTATATTAAAATATTTGTAGCACAGATCACTGCGTTACTGCACTGAGTAATGTACCTTCTTAATTGGGTTTTCAGCAAAAAAGGAATACCTTTATGGTCTTTAATTAGTACATAAGTACAAGTAAGTGCAACTTACTAATTGTTTTCCATTGTCAGCACATTACCAGAACAGTGAGTTTTTTTTCAATAACTAAGCCAGCCCCTTCTATGAGATGTATGCATGTCTCAGTGATCACATGGGTGGAATTTATTATTGTGTGGACAAGATCAGATAGCCATCTGCTGCTATCAGGGTGCATACTTGTAGAGCTTTACCTTTGTGGATCAGTCTCATAGTCAAATGTTTTTGTAGACTGTATTACACCAGTAGGGGAGATTGTGAATGGAGCCGAGGAGGGTATCAATGAGAACTGCAAAACAAATTTGTGTTAGCAGCTGTCAGTGCCACATCTACAAGTCATATTAGTTTGCACACTATATAGATCATTTACTATTCAGCAATACAAAAAACAATACTTGTTTACTTAATGTGGTTATACATTACTTTGACATCAGTGTCGTACCGCTAATGTCTGCAGGCCACGCGACTGCTATTGGGGCCCCGAGGGGTGAGGGGGTCCGCCGGAGTCAGTCGGCAACGGCTGTGTTGTGCCGTGTGTCTTTAATTAAATGTGCGCGCTGCCGTCACTCTGTACCTGGCTCCTCCTAACTCCTCCTTTCCAGTCCTGCACTGCTCCCGGCTGAACTCTCTGGCTGGATTTGCATAAGGACGCCACGCCTCCTGGCTGACGTAGCTTTCCAGCCAGAGAGAGCAGTTTATGCTGGGCCCTGTCGGAAATAGTTGCACATGTGAGGGCGGCTACCGCCTGTTGTAGGCGGAGCATGAGGAGCTGAGGCTGTGTGAAGACGGTGAGCTGGGCCCGGCGGAGAGTTTTTAAAAAAAATTTTTTAATGTGTCCCTTTGCCACTATGCTGGCACTTCTTAGAAAATAATATGTCTGGCTGCTGCACACAATTAGGAGAGGGTAAGTTGTGGCTGCACTGCTGCAGTTTGCACCTTATAGTGTGGGGGCGCTGGAGGGGAATATTCTGCCTGAAGGCAGCTCCACACAATTTGGAGGGTGAAGGAGGGGATTAAATAATGGCTGCAGTTTGCACCTTAGAGGGTGGGGGAAATATCGATTATTTAATTTATTTTTTTGGGGGGCCCATTCAGACATTTGCTATGAGGCCTCATGATTTCTATGTACGCCCCTGTTTGACATAGTTTAACACCTTAAGTGACGGACAATTTTTCATGTTTTTTCCACCCTGTTTTTTCCTCCCCTTTCTCCAAGAACCATAAACTTTTTTATTTTTGCTTCGGCATAACCACGTTTTTTTATGAAACAAGTCGTACTTTTCAAAGATACCATACATTTTACCAAATAATGTACTGGGAAATGGGGAAAATATTCCAACTGAGTTGGAATTGCAAAAAAAAAACAAACACATAATTCCGCATTTGTCTTTTAACTTTTGTTTTTATGGCATTCTTTATTCAGTAAAAAAATACCTGTAAATATGACGGTATGATTACGCGAATACCAAGCTTAGATATTTCTTTTTATTTAAGTGGTGTAAAAAAAATTGACAATTCATTAAAAAAAATTGTATGCATGGGCATTTTCCATGACTAGTAATGTTTTCATGAGTCAGTCAATGGAGCTGTGTGAGCTTGTTTTTTGCTGTTTTATGTTGCAAGCTGGCGTTTTTACTTATACCATTTTGTGATAAATGTGATGCTTTGATCGCTTCTTTTTGCATTTTTATTTTAGTTTTGGTAACTATAAAACTGCAATTCTGGCTTTACAATTTTTTTCTCTACAGTTTTGACAAATCTGGATAATGTTCCTGAGTTCAGCATCAGAGTGGGCAGAGACTAGCTGCTATAAAGTCTTTTATACACAGTACACAGAGAAAAGAGGTGATCAGTGCTCGCCTGTATTTGTCATTCACATACATGATGTGTAGCAGCATTACAGAAAATAATGAACAAGGATGCTGAATCCAGCATTTTGCTAATATGAAGACACACATACAGCTGCAAAAGCACCTTTATGTGTGTCTGTATCTCTTTTTCTCTTCTCTCTCTCTCTCTCTCTCTCTCTCTCTCTCTCTCAATTTTTCATTAAAAATTAAATTGCTACTTATTTCTTCTCTTCACTTGTGCTAATGTTATTTAAGCTTTGTTAGACAGTATAAATTTAAAGATATCATGTACAACAATTAACACACATTCTCTGTTTCAGCTCCCCATGTGTAGCTTTAAAGGTTTACAAAACTAACCTTTAGTGCACTTGTGGCATCTTCAGGATCAGATACTAGAGTTGTAAAAATGACTCCATTCGGAGTTCCTTCTTCAATATAAATTGTCACAACTACAGAATATAAAATTTTCAATTATATTTTTGCTAATATAGTAGTAATAAGCTATTTCCTTTTTTAGCAATTTTTTCAACAATTTAACCAAAAGAATATTCCATAACTAATTGGAAGGAAAGGAACAAAAAAAGTTTAGTCATCTGTGCTTTACTCCCAGCACTTTCTAATCATGCAGGAGGTTAGAACAGGAGATCAAGGCTGTCTTATACATCTAACACACTTAAACTTGCTCTAAGCTATTGTGGGATGTGTTCTTTTTTCTCGTGAGTGTTGCTATCTTCTTATGATTAAGCAACACCATACAGGGAGAAGAAGTACACAGCCCATGTGAAAACTATTCAATAACATACACTTGGAATTAAACAGAATAACTGATTTACAAAAAGGAGAAGTGAAAAAATAAAAAATTAGAAATGTTTTATTATGCTCTGCAGCCACTATTACATTGTGTGCCCAGTTCAAATTGAAAAGTCTCCTTTAAGCTTGACACAAGACTGTGTTGGAGTGAAGGTAAAGCTGCTGAAAAGAGTGTCAGGAAGCAACAGAAGTGTTGCAAGTGCAGTCCCACTGTTGTTGTGTTTCCAAACTAACTGTTCAAGCCATTATTCCTTGAAAGAACATCTGTAAAGCCCCCGTCTCACACTGAGTCACTAGTTTTGTGATGCAGCAGCGATCTCCCCAGCGATATCACTGTGTGTGACATTCAGCGTCGATCAGCCCCCCTGCTGGGTATCGCTGATCGTCGCTGAATGTCCTGGACATTTTTTGATCGCTGGTCTCCCGCTGACAGGCACGCATCGCTGCGTGTGACAGGCGGGAGACTAGCGATCCGCTGGTAACCAAGGTACACAGCGGGTTTCCAGGCACCGCGCAGCGCCTGGAAACCAGATGTGTACCTTGGTTACCAGCTCCCTGCATCAGGGCGCTGGTATCCAAGGTACACTGCGGGTAACTAAGCGATGTTACCCGCAGTGTCGCTGTGCTGATCATGTAGCGATACACCAGCGATCCTGACAAGTGCATATCGTTGTCGGGATCGCTGGTGTATCGCTATGTGAGACCCAGGCCTAACTGTCAAGCCAGTTGCCTCTTTGTGAGAAAAAAGCCATTTCTGAACTGTCTCCTGTATACACCTGCATTCCTTCTGTCAATCCTGAATGAGGATAGTCCTACTAGGGTGAGTGCACAATTATATCTGTTCCATGCAAGAAATGTATTTATTTATAAATGATATATAGAGTGCTTTCAGTGGGAGAAGCAAAATAGGAATCTTGTGGGTATGATACCTTTTAATGGCTAACAAAATATAGTGAATGATATTACAAAGCAAGCTTTCGAGACTACTTACGTCTCTTCATCAGGCTGGTGTAACAAAATATTTGAAGAAACACAATTATATACAGTGAAGAGCACAGGCATGGTGTGATACATGGACATTTATATAAACAAACACTGAGCTTAAAGAGAGAATCCTTAATTAGGTAAAATTAGATAAGTGGTGTGAAAGTTTTATGGACCCCATATGCATGTGAGATCAAAGGACTGGTGGTGTATGAGGATGTAAGCAGTCTCGAAAGCTTGCCCTGTAATATCTTTCACTATATTTTGTTAGCCATTAAAAGGTATCATACCCACAAAATTCCTATTTTGCTTCTCCCACTGAGAGCACTCTATATGTTTTTTTCTACTGGCTAACACGGTACCAAACCAATTTTTTTTCGTTTATAAATGATTTGACCCTAAAGGCACACTCTAGAAAAACTTGTCTTATGAGTTATGCCTTGTGTAGAGCCTGAGAAGGTATACAATGAAGAATACAATAAAGATGTTTTATGTTCTGTCTATTCAAGTCTTGAATTAGGCAAAACATATTATATCAAGTTTGGTAAAAAAAAAATCAATAGTGTATCAATACTGCATGCACAGTGAAGTAATTCCACTATGAATAAATACTACCTGTCATGATAACATGCTCCACATGCATGGATTTCTGACCACATTTTAATTTTACCAAATGTGTGCGCTAATATGATAATACTTTGATTATAGCTAATACTTACCTTGATTTGCTAGGTTATCGAGAAACACTGGAGGCTCATTAATATTAGTGAGCTGCACGGTTAAAGTTTGCAAATCAGTGGCCATTTTGTCATCCTCTATGTAAATTTGTATATCAAAGCTCCTGGGTGTAGTTTCAAAATCAAGAACAGGACTCCCTGTGGTTACCACCTGTAAGAAGTACAATATTTACACTTTCACATGATATTACATGAAAACACATACAACTCAAATTCCCAAAAAGTTGGCACACTGTGTAAAATGTAAAGAAAACAAGAATTGAATTATTTGGAAACCTCTTATAGACATTTTATTCACAGTTGAACATGTATCACAGATCAGAAGGTGAAACTTAGACATTTTTCCACATCATTTGAATAAAATAACTAATTAAGAAATTGGTGCTAGCACCAAATCTCAGAAAAGTTGGGAGTAGGCCATGTCTACCATTGTGTAGTATCCCCTCTGTTTACAACAGTCGGTAACCTTCTGGGAAGGGACGGGACCAATTGCTGGAGTTTTGGGAGATGAATGTTGTCCTAATCTTGTCTGATGTAGGGTTTTAGCTGCTTAAAAGTGCTGCATTGATTTACATGACCAAATCACATCATGGCTTAAAATCAACAAACGTTTTTAATGCAGTGCCCAAAGTTCACAAGCTTCCAATATTGACCATAGGCCTTGTCCCTTGTGCACATCGCTTTCTCCATAAAACTCTGAATATTTTGATGATATTATGTAATGTAGATTGTGGGATATTCAACGTCTTAACAATTTTACTTCTGGGAAAATTTTTCTGAAAATGATTCACAATTTGTAGACATAGTTATTCACAGATTGGTGAACCTCTGACCATCTTTGCTTCAGAGAGACTCTGCCTCTCTAACATGCTCTTTTATGCACAATATTGTGGCTTAGATGAAAATTTACCCTTAAATGAAAATTTACAAACCCTAAAAGGTAAACCGCAGTTCTCGGCATTGACCATTAAAAAATGCATTGAGCGGATGTGTTCTGCCCTGTTCATTATTTAGGTTCTGACAATGCTGGTGCAGTTTTCAGCTGCTAAATGGGGGTGCCAGCTTTCACCCTCCCTAAGGTTATCTTATAGATCAGACATTAATATTTCTGGACAATTTCCTAATGTAATTGTAAGTTTTAGCAGTATAAAGATTTTCCAGACTATAACATGTAAGAATAATCTGTAACTATAAAAACTGTCATTAACATTTTTCTAATAAAAAAAATATTACCAAATAATTTGGGGACTGTTCATCAATTCTGAAGGCACGGGTAAGTGGATTGCTGTTTATAATTCTGGGAGTTATCAATAAGGAAGTCGAGGTTATAGAAAATGTGTAGACGACAATTCCAGCTGGTTGGTTTTCCTCCAGTGAAGTCGTATTAGGCAGTCCAATAAATAGTGATGTGCCTCCTCCTTTTAACAAAAATAAAATGCAATATGAAAAGAACAATTTTAGAAAAAAATCAACCATAATAATATGTATAAAATATGGTAGAAAGGAATGAGATAAATCCACCATGTCAGTTTATCCTGTCACTGGGTGAGTAAAGACATACATTCAGGATATATATCCAATATAAACCACCCACCTATCCAGTCAGTTCAAATCCTCATTTAAAAGTTCATTATCCTCATGTTTTTCACAGATGCAACACATACTTATTATAGTTTAAGGACATATTCACAAGCCTAGAGACATGTCAATTTATTATCTGTCATGCCGCTCTCACCGCATTCCTCTGGTGCCAGGGCTCAGCGCCCGACGTCATCACGTCGAGTGCGCACGCGCACCTCCTGCGCTTGGCCCTGTGGCTGTTCACTCTACTCCAGATCATTGTACAGCGTGCATGCATTCCTGAGCCTGTCTACGGCCGCTCCATCTCTGATTTCTCTATGGTCCTGGAGAACCTGACCTGGAAGTTCCAGCACATTTGCCCTATATCTGGCCGCCTCTTCCTGTAGGCGGCGCCTGATTATTGTTGTGCTTCCTAGCTAGACCTGCTTGGTCCCTGCTTGGCTGCTCCCGGTGCTCAGGTCCTCTGCCTTGTGCTTTGTCGTGCTTCCCAGCACGCGCCTTGCCTTGTACCTCGGTGTGCTTCTCAGCACATGCTCTGCCTTGCTTTGTACCCAGGCATGCTTCCCTGCACGAGTCCTGTTTTGTCTCTTACCCAAGAGTGCCTCTCGGCACTTGCTTTATGCACCCCTGTCTGTTGCTTGTACACGTCTAGCACTGTCTTGTATTCTGCGTACTTCAAGTACGCTTCTAGCACTGTCCTGTACTCTGCGAACCCCGTGTACGTGCCTTGCACTGTCCTGTACTCTGCGTGCCCTTGTGCACATGCCTTGCACTGTCCTGTACTCTGCGTGCCCTCGTGCACACGCCTTGCACTGTCCTGTACTCTGCGTGCCCTCTTGCACACGCCTTGCACTGTTTGGTACTCTGCGTGTTCCCGTGTCCACGCTTTGTTCACTTCCACACCCTGTGTAGTCCTGTCTTCTGTGAGCCGGCCACCTGGTTCCAACAGTCGTGGTACTCTGTTCCCCTGGGCCTACCTCTGATGCTCCCTGTATAGGGGGTGGTTCTTACTAGGTCAGCTCGCCCAGGGTGGGTTGGTATGACGACCCAGAGGGTCCACTCCAGGAGTCATCACATTATAATCAGGCCATGGACCTCGCTGGTACTTCGGCCACAGCTCAAAAAGAGTTGCTCTTTTTGCGGGAAAACCAGACACGGATTATGTCAGTTATGAAATCTATGGATACCCGGCTGTCCGCCTTACAGAGCTCTGACCCAAGGAACGCCTCTCAGTTGGCCAGTCTCCAACAAGAGCTCATTCAGCAACGTGACACTCAGGCTCACATCCTCAGCTATATGGTGTCGGTAGATAACCGACTCCTTTCCCTACAATCCGTTGCCTCTGTGTCTGCCCAAGCCTCAGTGTCGCACCCACAGCCCTGTTTAGGCAAACCACCGCGATACAGTGGTCACCCTAAATTGTGTCTGTTTTTTTTTTATCTATGCCGACTACATTTTGAACTTTTGCCACTGTAATATCCCACCGATCGAACTAAGGTGGCCTTTATTGTTTCCCACTTAGAGGAGAAGGTATTAGCATGGGTGAAACCCCTCTGGAAGCGTGATGAACCACTCGTTTCTCAGCTCTCTACCTTTTTGGACACCTTCTGCAAGTTGTTCGATGAGACGGGTCGCCTGGCTTCCACCACTTCAACCTCCATCAGGGTACTCTAACTCGGTTGAAACAATAAGGCCCTCGTAGGGGCCTTCTGGCATGGCCTGTCCGGTCGGATTAAAGACGAACTGGCGGGTAGGGATACCCCAACCTCTTTGGAGGACTTAATCTCTCTTGCGACACGCATTGATCTGTGTTTCCAAGAACGCACCCTTGAGGCAGCCAGGGAGATACGGCCTCCTCGTCTCTTTTTGTCTACTCGCAGTTCTCCCCGCTTATGAACCGTGCTATCTTCTGCGGGCCCTGTATGTGAGCCTATGCAGGCGGACCGACTCAAGATGGCTGAACAGCGTCGTGGGGAGAGACTTGCACAAGGGCTTTGCGTCTACTGTGGGAGTGCTTCCCTCCTCCTTCGCTCCTGCCCCGAGAAGTCAGGAAACTTCTCTGCCTAGGTTCGGTAGGAGAGGACTCCCTAGGTGTATGTGATTCCTCTCCTCACCTGACTGTGTCTGTTTTGTTGAATCTTGGTTCTAAACGTTAGTCTGAGGAGGCTGTGGATTCAGGTGCATCAGGGAACTTTATCAGGCTTGAGGCAGTTAAAAAATACAGGATTCCTGTCAGGTCCGGTCCCTGGAGACTCCTCGGCTGATAACTTCGGTCGACGGTAAGCCCTTGCGGCAGACTGTTACCCAGGTCACCGAAGAAGTGGAGCTGCAGATTGGAGCCCTGCATCGAGAGCAGATCTCTTTCAACATCCTGTCGACTTTGTCCCACACGCTTCTTCTTGGTCTCCCTTGGTTACGAGCACAAGAGCCAACTCTTGACTGGCGATCCAGCGATGTACTCCGTTGGGGACCATCTTGTCAGAAGAAGTGCCTGCTGTCCGTCCATCCGATGGGTTCTGCCAGTCCGTTCTGGGCACCTGAAGGTCTGCCATCGGCTTATTGGTCTTTCGCAGATGTCTTCGACAAGAAGGAGGCCGAGACTCTGCCCCCACATCGACCATACGACTGTCCGATTGACCTTGTCCCTGGCTCTACCCCACCCAGGGGTAGAATATACCCGTTATCTCCTGCTGAAACCAAGCTATGTTGGAATATATCCAGGAAAATTTAGCTAGAGGTTTCATCCGTAAATCTTTGTCAAAAAGATAGACGGCTCCCTCCGTTCCTGCATAGACTATAGAGGGCTGAATGACATCACGGTCAAAAACAAATACCCGCTGCCTCTGATCCCGGAACTTTTTGACCGCCTAAGAGGTGCCCGAATTTTCACCAAGTTGGATCTTCGTGGGGCCTACAACTTGATCAGTATTCGTTCTGGTGACGAATGGAAGACCGCCTTTAACATCCGAGATGGCCACTACGTAGCGGTCTACCTGGATGATATCCTCATGTTTTCTCCAGATCTGCCTACCCACAGAAAGAATGTGCACCAAGTACTCTTGCGTTTAAGAGAAAACTGCCTATATGCCAAGATCGAGAAATGTGTCTTCGAACAAACATCCTTACCATTCCTGGGGTACATTATCTCTTACTCTGGTCTATGCATGGATCCGACCAATGTGTCCGCTGTTCTCGATTGGCCACAGCCCCATGGGGTGAAAGCAATTCAGCGTTTCCTTGGCTTTGCAAATTAATCCGGCAGTTTGGCCCCCATTTCTCCTCTCTGGTTCGGCCTATCTTGTCTATTATTCGCAAAGGAGGTAACCCAAATGCTTGGTCTCCTGAGGCAGAGGACTCTTTTCTATCCTTGAAGCAAGACTTTGCCATGGCTCCTGTGCTTCACTGTTAGCAAATCTTTCACTCTTGAGGTAGACGCATCCTCTACCGGGGCCAGCGCAGCTTCTTTTCTAAAGTATTCTCCCCATCTGAACGAAATTACTCCATAGGCGACAGGGAGTTGTTGGCCATTAAGTTGGCCTCGGAGGAATGGAGATACTTACTAGAAGGTGCCATACATCCATTCAAGATCTTTATGGACCATAAAAACCTGTCGTATATCCAGTCTGCACAAAGGCTCAACCCCCGGCAAGCCAGGTGGTCCTTGTTCTTCGCCCGCTTTGACTTTGAACTTCACTTGCGGCCAAGCGATAAGAACGTTAAAGCCAACGCTTTAGGTCCTTCCAGTCAACCGACACTGAAGAGGAACCTGCACATATCATCGACCCCTCTAAGATAATTACCGTGGCTCCTGTCAACTTGACTTCCTTACCTCCGGGAAGGACTTTTGTGGCCAAAAGCAACCGAAAAGGAGTGCTATGCTAGGGACATTCATCTAAAATTGCCGGCCACATTGGGGTCAAAAAGACTCTTTCTCTATTATTCCACTACTACTGGTGGCCATCTCTTTCCCAGGATGTCAAAGACTTTGTGGCTTCCTGTCCCTCCTGCGCCAAGAACAAGGTACCCAGACAACCGCCCTCTTGCCTTCTGCTTCCTCTACCTGTACCTTCGGTTCCATGGCAGCACATAGCCATGGATTTTATTACCGATCTGCCTTGTTCATCTGGTTGTACTGTGATCTTGGTGGTTGTGGATTGATTCTCGAAAATGGCTCATTTTGTTCCTCTTACCGGACTGCCCTCTGCTCTTGAATAGGTGAAGATTTTCATCACTCACATCTTTAGAATTCACGGCTTCCCTCTGCACATCGTGTCAGACAGAGGAGTTCAATTCACCTCCCGGATCTGGAGAGCCCTTTGTGGCCTTATCTAAGTGACACTGGACTTTTCCTCTGCCTATCATCCCCAAACCAATGGGCAAGTAGAGCATACGAATCAAATTCTCACGTCTTATCTTCGTCACTTTTTGAATACTCATCAGCACGACTGGGTCAGTTTTCTTCCATGGGCACAGTTTGCGTACAACAACCACACCAGTGAATCTTCCTCCAAGTTTCCCTTCTTCATCGCCTTCGGACAACATCCCAGTGTGCCTCTACCGGTACCTCCTGTCTCGGGAGTGCCTGCTCTTGAAAAGCACGAGACAGGATGAAGCACCATGCAGATAAAAAGCGCCTGGCCTCTCCTCCCTTTCTCCCTGGTGACAAGGTGTGGCTTTCTCCCAAATACATTCGCTTTAAAGTACCTTCTTACAAACTGGGTCCTCGATACATTGGTCCTTTTGAGGTCCTCAAGCGTATTAATGATATGGCGTACAAACTGAAGCTACCTGCCTCACTCCGCATTCCCAGGGGGTATCACATTATTGTTGTGCTTCCTAGCTAGACCTGCTTGGTCCCTGCTTGGCTGCTCCTGGTAATCGGGTCCTCTGCCTTGTGCTCTATCGTGCTCCCAGCATGCGCCCTGCCTTGCCTTGTGCCTCAGCATGCTTCCCAGCACACGCCCTGCCTTGCCTTGTGCCTAGACGTGCTTCCCAGCGTGCACTCTGCCATGCCTTGTACCTCAGCGTGCTTCCCAGCTTGTGCTCTGCCTTGTACCCAGGCGTGCTTCCCCACACGCTTCCTGTTTCGTCTCTTACCCAAGTGTGCCTCTCGGCACTTGCTTTATGCACCCGTTTGTTTCTTACCCTCGTGTACACGTCTAGCACTGTCTTGTACTCTGCGTACTCTGCGTCCACTCCAGGAGTCATCACATTGTCTACTTTATAGATCTGCCCTCTTCTATTTTTACATCATCTGACACATAATGAGGAGAACTACAAGAATTAGGTACCATCCTGAGTAGGGTCACCTTGTCGTGGTGTGATAGCTTTTACATTTCTACCTATTATAACTTTTGCACATGTTCACATGACTAGAGGCATGTTCATTTTTTTATCCACTTTGCAGATCACATTTTTATATTCAAATGAATGCATTATTGAAAAAATGGATGACATTCGGGATGCCATCCATGTGTCATTCAAGTCCGTTTTTCATTGAGTAATTAATCTTAAGTAATCTTCTATTAAGCTGTGGGTATACAGAGATTTTGGAGTGAAAACGGAGCAGAAACTTTCCGACTCCTCCTTCAAATCTCAAAATTCCGCAAACTTTGATTTTCCACTTAGTGTCTATGTGCATACAGAGTCTTTTTGCTAAGTTTTTGGAGCAAAAACTGAGTGGAAACTCAAAGTTTATGAGGAGTTTTGAGATTTGGAGGAGGATTTTAAGCGTTTTCAATCAGTTTCTGGTTCAAAAATTTTTCTAAAAACTCTGGGCAAATGGCCAGTCTCTGCTCTGACAACTTAATACACAAATTCTAAAAACTGACACATGGAACAAAATTGGATCCTGCACACTAAAAAATAACTTCCCTTTCACGTTAGGAAAGTGCAGACATCTGAATGTGACCCTACAGTGTGAGGAATTGGCAGTTATTTTGAAACCATATTTCGTACAGGATTTTTCACCAGATTTCACAATACATACATACCTTATTAAACAGATCTGGACAAGAGACTGTGCCCTTATCTAAAATGACAGTATAATCCTTTTCGGAATCTTTCTGACCTGATAACAAAATTAGCTGCTCGAGCTGGACTCGTAAAAAGCTCATTTTATTTGGCTGGAAAACTTAAAATATAAAGCTATTCTGACATGCATTTTCAAAGAAAGTACATCAGCATAATCAGGTTTAATAAATCAATTTCATAATACAGTATTTGGATCTGTTTTTTTTGTAAATCTGATGACAGATTCTGATTAAAACAAAACCAGAAGTGCATCAAAAAATAAATATAGATGCATTTGATATTTGATTTTACTTTAAAATTTAGGATTCAGAAAACATATTACTTAATAAAGGTTTGTCCGGTATCAATGTAATACCATAGCTGGGGGGTGTACTTGTCAGCACTATCTGCACTTTCTGGGCTGGCAACTGCTTCATCTGTTCCGGGGTTCAAAGAATTGGAGTCGGAGCCCAGAATAACTTCAAACAACTCAGCTTTATTTTCCTCCGGGCACAGCACATCCAAGACACCATTAGCACGTTTGAGACGGTACCAGCAATACATCTTCTACAGCTCCGCTTCACTTCTTTAACTACACCAGAATGGACCACAAAGTAACTGCAGTACGAGGAGCCCTATGAAAGCGGCACTTCGATCTCTTTCCCTGGAACCGACTTCAATCCAGCCACGGAATTACACATCTACTAGGTCGTCCACCCCCTTCTGGTTATCCTGCCCGTGTACTCGCTGGTGTCCCACTTAACTACTGTACTTCTGCTGAACGTTCCCACAGTGGCTCATCCACTAGCTCTACTACTTCATCAGCCAACAGACTCTGGCTGACGGTTCCACTGTGATTCCTTCACTGGCTTCACTACTGCTGGTACCTTTCACACTTCACTCTTCATGCCAGCTATGCAGCTCAGGACCAGGGACATCCGAGCAGCAACAGGGTCCACCCCCAACTGACTAGCTCCAAGAAATTCCCACCCAGTTCCCGGCCGACACTTCTACTTAACCCCTTGGTGTCCTACAAATGTGCCCGTACTAAACCATCTTGTAACTTCCTAACTGGACCCACTAATATGCCCCATCTAGTGGCCCTTTCCAAAACTACACTTACCCCAACTATGATTACTATACTATAAGTGCCATCCTCTAATGTTCCCAAAGAATTCTCTAACTTTACATAAATCTATGTGGAACATAAAAAAAAAATACAAAAGACACTAAAATACGTTACAGTAAGATACATAACAATCGTATACATAGAAGCATAAACTGTTGTGAATACTCTGGAGGCGACTTCTGAGCTGGGGCTCCCTCCGGTGGTTGCTGAGGGTAATGAACTAATTGCTGAATGGCCTTTAGCTGGCTCTGAATGGTGTAATATAAGTGACCTGAGTTCCCATTAGCCTTGCCGGTAATCAATT
>VIAB01007792.1:78067-88619 GCA_009801035.1 Oophaga pumilio
ATAACAATATAGTGCTTTTTCCAAAGCACAATAATAAAATAAGAAATAAGAATAAAAGAGGTATATGAAGGTTAAAGTTGCACGACTGCATCAATATTAAAATGTAAGAACCATACGCAGTAGAATACTGCTGGCTTTTTCCACATATTCCTTTGTGTGTTTAACCACCTAGTAATATAGTATGTTAGGGTTAGGTATGATGTACTTTTTTTCGAAGAGGTGATAAAAAAAAGTTAAGGTTTTACAACTGTTTTAATAGGTGACAGAACAATACTATAATACTATACTATACTATAAAGGTGTTTAAAAAAAGGAAAACAGAAATTTGAAAAGATTATACACACAATTTACTTTTTGCACACCTGTTTAATTATTCTAATTTGGTAGCCTTGCCCATAATTGTAGAGTCGTCTCTTGCTGTATTTTTGGACTCTGTTTCTACCTTTTGGAATCCATTGATGTTACTTGTTCCATGTTGGCCTGGGGGAATTAATCTGATTAAACCAAACATTTGACTGCAAATTATTACAACAAATTGAGACATTTATCAGTGCAGGCCTGTTTTTACATGCCTGTTTAAAATGTCAAATTCGAGGCACATACATTGGGTACGGAAAGTATTCAGACCCCTTTAAATTTTTCACTCATTGTTTCATTGCAGCCAGTTGGTAAATTCAAAAAAGTTCATTTTTTTCTCATTAATGTACACTCTGCACCCCATCTTGACTGAAAAAAAGCAGAAATGTTTGCAAATGTATTAAGAAACAAAAACTGAATTATCACATGGTCATAAGTATTCATACCCTTCGCTCAGACACTCATATTTAAGTCACATGCTATCCATTTCTTTGTGATCCTCCTTGAGATGGTTCTACTCCTTCATTGGAGTCCAGCTGTGTTTAATTAAACTGATAGGACTTGATTTGCAAAGGCACATACCTGCCTATATTAGACCTCACAGCTCACAGTGCATTTCAGACCAAATAAGAATCATGAGGTCAAAGGAACTGGCCAAGGAGCTCAGAGGCAGAATTGTGGTAAGGCACACATCTGTCCAAGATTATACAAGAATTTCTGCAGTACTTAAGGTTCCTAAGAGCACATTGGCCTCCATAATCCTTAAATGGAAGAAGTCTGGGACCACCAGTAGTCTTCTTTGACCTGGCTGTCCAGCCAAACTGAGCAATCATGGGAAAAGAGCCTTGGTGGGGGAGGTAAAGAAGAACCCCAAGGTCACTGTGGCTGAGCTCCACACATGCAGCAGGGAAATGGAAGAAAGTTTCACAAAATTAACTATCACTGCAGCCTTTCACCAATCTGGCTTTTATGGCAGAGTGGCCCGACGGAAGCCTCTCCTCAGTGCCAGACATATGAAAGCCCGCATAGAGTTTGCTAAAAAAAACATGAAGGACTCCCAGACTATGAGAAATGAGATTCTATGGTCTGATGACACGAAGATAGCACTTTTTGGTTATAATTCTAAGCGGTATGTGTGGAGAAAACCAGGCACTGCTCATCACCTGCCCAATACAATCCCAACAGTGAATCATGGCGGTGGCAACATCATGCTATGGGGTGTTTTTCAGCTGCAGGGACAAGATGACTGATTGCAATTGAAGGAAACATGAATGTACAGAGATATCCTGGATGAAAACATCTTCCAGAGTGCGCTGGACCTCAGACTTGGCCGAAGGCTCACCTTCCAACAAGACAATGACCGTAAGCACACAGCAAAAATAACAAAGGAGTGGCTTCAGAACAACTCTGTGACCATTCTTGACTGGCCCAGCCAGAACCCTGACTTAAACCCAATTGAGCATCTCTGGAGAGACCTGAAAAGGGCTGTCCACCAACGCTCACCGTCCAAGCTGACAGAAATGGAGAGGATCTGCAAGGAAGAATGGCAGAGGATCCCCAAATCCAGGTGTGAAAAACTTGCATCATTCCCAAGAAGACTCATGGCTGTACTAGCTCAAAAGGGTGCTTATACTCAATACTGAGCAAAGGTTCTGAATACTGAGTACCGGGGTATGCTTACAGTCAGTGTCGGACTGGGGTGCCAAGAGCCCACCAGTATTATTTACTTTGAGGGGACCACTTTTCACCTACATACAATTATTACACTACCCTCTTTCACAAATTTACCTATATCTCTATATAATAAACTGGGTAGTTTGGTTACTGAATGATGAGATGCTGCTTTTTTTCTGTAGAGAGTGAATCAAGTGAATTATGCCAAGTACTGCTCATACAGTGTGGTTAGGGGCCCAGATCTGCATAGGGGCCTACCGGGGGATTACCCTGTTACCCTATGGGCCAGTCTGAGCCTGCTTACAGCTGCCACTCACTGTGTACTGAGCAGTGACTATGGCCACTCCAGCCATATCTCCATGACTGAAATGCCTCCCTGGAGGAATAAAGTTAATTTTATCTCAGTAGGATTAATACAGTTCTACAAGTCCTTTGAGTGTTACACACCTGTTTTCAGGGAAATAAGACGTATTTGAGTATTGATATTTAAATTAGCTAATCAAATTTTGGGGGAAAGGTTCCACAGATCAGGCAAATTCAAATTTTAAATGGATTGATCAATTCTAATGATTCTTACCTAATGAGTGCTTGGAGTTTATCATAATTTCTGTGCTTTTGTTTGTCCTCTCGCTGTTTGAGCAGTGACCACAGTTGGTCAATGGGATTGAGATCTGTTGAGTTTCTTGATCATTGCTTGATCATGGTATACATGGCCCCCATCCCCATCCTGCTATATAGTGCCACCATCCCCATCCTGGTATACATGGCCCCCATACATCATCCTGGTATACATGCCCCTTCATCCCTATCATAGTATACATGGCCCTCCATCCTAGTATACATGACCCCCATACACCATCCTGGTAAACATGGCAGGCCCCCATCCACCTCCTGGTATACATGACCCTCATCACCCTGCACACATAAAAAAAGTAAACAATTCTACTTACCTTTGCTCCTCTCCCTCGCAGCGGCGTCCTGTTCTGATGCCAGCAGTTGATTTCACTATACAACAGTGAATGACATCACTGCCATGCACCCTCACATGCTGAGGTCAGTTGCCAAAATACTCTTTGTGCTCCACTCCCGGGATTATAGATGTGGAGAGCAGTGAATATTCATTTTCTTTATTAGCGGGCACAGTGTTAGCCACAGCCGCCGGTTTCCTGCAGCGGATGGGCAATCATGTTTGCCTGCTATTAAAGAGAATGAATATTCACTGCTCTCCACTCCCATAGGTGCTAGCTTCAGTGCATAGAGGTGGGTGGGACTGTGGGCGTGGGAGCATTATTCAATTTCTTTAACAGCGGGCACAGTGTTAAGCACAGCTGCCGGCTCCTGCCTCCTGTGATCCTCTCCTCTGTCACTGCTATGATTAGTTAAACTGTTCACACACTTCGCTGAGCTGTGCAATGGCATCAGTGAGCCAAGTGCGGTAGCGCTTGTCCTTTTTTAACCTCTGATGAGGTAATGCAGCAAGATAATCACAGTAATGCCATTACCAAGTAGCCAAGGCGATCGCGTTCTGCTATACCGTTACAGGTCCGTCAACGCTATGTGTTGAACGGGCTGGTAAAACGCAATATGAACCTAGCCTAAGGCCTCTTTCACACATCAGTTTTTTGCCGTCAGGGGCGATCCGGCAGTTTTTGAAAAAACCATCCGTTTTTTTTACCGCCGGATACGTTTTTTCTCATTGACATGCATTAGCGCCGGATCGCGCCGCATGTCATTGCGTTTAGTCTGTTTTCCGCCGGATCCGTCATATATTTTAATTCCGGCGGCGGGACAGGACGCATCATGTAACGTTTTTTTTTTCTGACGGAAACAACGGACAGCGCCTGAAGCGGCGCGCCAGGCTTGGTCATACAATACAAGTCTTGGGTGCCGGATCGGGCATAGGACTGATCCGGCCACCAGACTCTGTTTTCTTCATCTACGCATGCCTGGAAGCCGAAAACCAAGGTCTCTCTCTCTCCTCCGCGCCAGACATTCGTACAATACATTTTCCGGGTTCAAAAGTTCACGACGGATCCGGCTAAAAACCAGATCCGGCGCATCAGTTTTTTACAATCTACGCTGGATCCGTCTTTTTACAAATTGGACGGATTGTGCCTGATTGCAAAAAACTGATGTGTGAAAGAGGCCTAAGACTTTATTGTTTAGAAAAAAAAATTCAAAAAATCATAGGAAGCTTTTTCCACTATAAAAATACAAATTTTATTATAGTGGAAAAAGCTTCCTATGATTTTTTGAAATTTGTTGATATTTGGAAGCACTATTTTGGATCTAGGCAATAAATTGACTGTGATTTTTATTGTTTAGAAGTGTAATATCATGCATAGAAAATTTGTTTTATCCTATAATCAATTTTTTAGAGTTCAAAAGTTGCCCTGGGGCCCACAATATTCTAGTTATGCCCCTGCATAACATTGTATAAAGATGTAGATGATGCACTGTCAAATTCATATATTAAATTAAGGAACAAGACATTCTACAGGATGATATTACTATACATTATAATGTATGCCCTCGAGGTTTGGAAAGCATTGAACAATTGTACATTAGGTTAATCTTTTCTCTATAACAAGAAATGCTGACTTACCCTTTCTACCATGCGAAAAGCACAATATACAAGGTATAATATTACAAAGAAATATCCCATATGTAAGGCTGACAGCTACAGCTCAGAGTTCCAGCTGAGGTTTGGTCACTGATTAAAATGTGAGATATGTCACAATCAATATTAGCAATGTTCTATGGAAAATTATTTGTTAGTGTACTGAAGCTGATTGCTTGGCTTCAATTGTTGGAGAGACTGCATGTACAAAAGTGAAGATATCTTAAAGAGGTTATCTCATGTCTTCACTGAGATGTTCCATATGGAAGCATAATATTACAGCTGACTTACAGCTGCAGTTTAGTCACTGCCTATACTGATTAGCTTTGTGCACGTGGCTACTATTGATCCCAATGGAATGTGAGATCTGCCAAAATCAATAAAAGCAATGTACTATGGAAAATAAGTTGTGTATCGCAGTGGGTTGGTTAGCTTCAACTGTTGGAGAGGATACCTATAAAAAATGAAGATTTCTTAAATAGGTTATGTCATCAGAGCCCTTTAAGGTATAGCAATTACTGAATAGACTCCCGTAAAGTCCTCCATCCTCAGCATACCAGGTTTACCAAAACGAGTCCCTTAAAATATTTTGATTCATCAAAATGCTTGTCATGTTTTTTTTCTGTCCTATATCAATGCTGAAGTAGAAAGCTGAAATATATGTTCTATACTCATAAAAAAAAGTTTCAAATATACAGTACTGTATGTCGTGTTCTGTATCATTCAAGTTACCACATTAGCTGTATGAGCTGAAGTTACTGTTATCCTCTAAGGCTGGTGGACTTTTTCTCCCACAAGCTTATATTCAATTTACTGTCAGGTAATTGTTCTGGTAACCTAATAATATTTCAATTTATGGTAGTTAGGGGATTTTAACAAAATAATAGAATGCAGGCAAGTAAGTTCCACATCGCTGAAATCAGGGTCTCTGTCCCTGCATCATTCTACTCTCAGATAATGTGGCGAAAACCTGGTGAAAGATTCTCTTTAAGAAAGTAGTAGTATATAAGTTATAGAAGACTTTTTAAAAATAAAATTGTTTATTTCTGAATCGAATAATTGAATGTAAGCATTGAAAGTGTTTGAGCTGTGAAGTTTACATTGCTATCACTCGGATGGGCTCAGTAAAGTACAAAGTACAATAGTTTGTAGGGAATGAGTGACTAATGCCAGAAGAGTGCTCAGTGATGATTCAGCTCTTGAATACATTAAAGAGACTGAGGCAAGCACAACGTATTATCCTAAAACTTATATACTTAGGTCAGATCTGATGGTATCTTTTAAGATTAGGAGTGCTTTCTTAATCATTCCATTGTATTGCGCTGCAAGATTTATAGTCACGGTAAAGCTGATGGGTGGGTGTGCGAGGTGTTGCATCACCTACCATTAAGGCTGGTCATCAGTATTAGGGTACGCTCACACCGGCATATAACATGGCCTAGTACTATCCGATGTTTTATCGGATAGCACTCGGTCCAGTATTATACAATGGGGTACTGCAGATCTGAGATTTGGCATGAGAAGCCAACCGCAGCATGCCGAGAGTGCATCTGATAATCGGATCACGCGCACCCATACAACTCTATAGCTGCGTGTGAAACATCGGACTGAGACACTGGAGAAGATGGTGAAATTAAGTTCTCCATTTTCTCCGTACCAGTGTGGCGATTTTCTCATGCGAGAGAACTGGATCACAATAAGGCAGGGGTCACACTTGTGAGAAACGCGCACGAGTCTCGCACCTCAATACCCGGCACTGCCACCGGCACTCGGACTGGAGCGTTCAGCTGGCCAGAAATACAAGCAACCGCACACTCCGGTCCCGACTGGCGGCGGCAGTACCGGGTATTGACATGTGAGACTCGTGCAAGTTTCTCTCAAGTGTGACCCCGATCTAAGATAACATTCGGATCAAACTCAGAAAGAGTTTGATACGAGAGACATTAGCATAATTGACCAGATTCTCCTGGTTAAGTGAATATACGCTAGTGTGAGCATGCCTAATGGAAACCCCCATAAATAGCTTTTGCTTATTCGTCCAGTGACTCTCTGACCAGGTTCTAAGGAACACTAGAGTTCTGCAAACTCCTATTGTAAAACAGGATCCCATAGAACTGACACTGAACAAACAAGTATGTCCTTTATAAAGCTTAAATGTTGTAATGGAACGATACACTTGACTCAACATTTCAACTTTTTTATTTATACCCCCTACGGTGGGAACATTTGGAATTAGAAGAAATAAAATTGTGGAGGACCTTACCAACCAGCCTGTACAATCAAGGAATTACTTATAAGTCACTATGTTTCATTCACTTCAGTGGGATTCAAGCAGATGCCAGAATGTCAATTTGTCAACTGTTTGAATTCCTGGAATCTTTGGGTTCAGTTACATAATATATAATTGTAAAAATATATTATTATGACCAAATGGTGTCAATGTTGACACAATTTACTTTTCACCAGGTCAGAACATTTTCCAAATATTTCAAAGTGGTGTTGTCTGCTTGTTAAATTTGGGGCATATTTGGCACATATTAGGCTCTTTCCACTTTGACACTACCTCTTTTGTGGTATAGTGAACCTAAAAAGTATTGCATTGTGTAAATTAGTGTATTTTATACCTCAACAATATCTTGCAATTTTTCCTATACTTTATAAAGTTTTCAAATTTGAGCAAATTTCTTTTTGGAGTATTTAAATGCTATTAGGGCTCACCTTGTGAGCTTTCACTAATCTGCAGGTGTGAACACAGAGGGTGCACGATGGCACAGCGCGCTGTATTTCACAAATAACATGTGGAAAATGGGTTAATTAGCAGGTCTGAGGAGCAGCCAATGCAGGTTGTAGAAAAGACAGGAGCTTGCACAGAAGATTGCAGATGAAGGGACTGGATAATGGGAAACTACAAAACAATGGCAATTGGACACATCACTAACTGAATACTCAGACATACCAGTGTGTCTAAGGTGACCTCAAAAGGCCTTGGATGATGATGTCAGAGAGGCATACAGGGCAACGTGTGACACCTGACATTTAGCACAGGAAAGGTCAGCGGCAATATGGGACGAAGCGGAGCCTAGAGTCGAGACAGGTGTGTAACAACCAGTAAAAACTTATCTAAATTGATTTACACTAAATTTCCGACACATCTAATTCCAGATTTCCAGCGCAACTTTGACAGTAAATCTTCCATATTCTGATCTGAGTAGATTTTATGTACCATGTAGCCTCATCACATGAACAGGGTATTCTGAGCCTTGTCAATTTCAGCAAGAAAATATGAAAATAGAAAGAGAGCTGCTGGATTAACCCCTTGTTTTTTTGTTTTTGAGTTTATGTTTTCTGCTTCTCTTCTTCCCAGAGCCATAACTTTTTTTTATTTTTCCATCAATGTGGCCATGTGAGGGCTTGTTTTTTTGCGGGACGAGTTATACTTTTAAACGACACCGTTCTTTTACCATATAGAGTACTGGAAAATGGGAAAAAAATGAAAAGTGCGGTGAAATTGCAAAAAAAGTGCAATCCCACAATTATTTTTTTACCACGTTCACTAAATACTAAAACTGACCTCCATTACGATTCTCCAGGTCATTGCAAGTTTGTAAACAACAAACATGTATAGGTTCATTTTATTTTAGTGGTGAAAAAAATGTAAGGCTAAGTGCACACGTTCAGGATTATTTGCATTTTTTTCGCGTTTTTTTCGCTGGAAAAAATGCGTCAAAAACGCATGAATTAAGCATCCTATCATTTAGAATGAATTCTGCAATTTTTGTGCACATGGTGCGTTTTTTTCCGCGAAAATAACGCATCACGGAAAATCTAGCAACATGTTCATTAATTTTGCGGATTTCTAGCGTTTTTCCCGCTATATTATTGACCTAGAAAGTTCAGGAAAAAATTGCGGTAAAAACACATCAAATCCACGTAAAAAACGCACCAAAAACGTGCAAAAAACACGCAAAATCCACGCAAAAAAACGCGCGTTTTTGCCGTGAAAAAAGACAGGTTTTGCTCAGGAATATTCTGCAAACATTCCTGAACGTGTGCACTTAGCCTAAAAGTTTGTAAAAAAAAAGTCACCATTTTCCAAGACCCGTAGTGTCTCTATTTTTTATGATTTTGGACTGGGTGAGAGCTTATTTTTTGCATGCCGGGTGGACATTTTTATTGATACCATTGAAGTGTAAAGATGATCTTTTGATTGCCCGTTATTGCATTTTAATGTAATGTGGCTGTGACCAAAAAAATGTAATTCTGGCGTTTTGATTTTTTTTCTCGTTATGCCATTTACTGATCGAATTCTTTTTATATATTGATAGATCAGCCGCTTTTCTGAACTCGGCGATACCAAATATGTGTATTTTTTATTTTTTTTATATTGTTTTGGGATAAATGGGGGATGATTTAAACTTTTATATATATTTTATATATACATAGCAGGGCTTGAGCTATGTGCAGCCAAAATGCTCATCTGCTATGAGCGCCGGCCACTGCAGAACCCAGGTTGTCATGCCAACCCATCGGCGACTATTGTAATCCCCCTACAGTCCTATCCTGCCTAAGATCCTATCCTAACCGTAACTCTATGCAGAACACATATTAAAGACATCCACATTACAGCACATGACAAAAGTAATAACATTTGTGAACAATGAGGCGACACACGTCACCATGTGAACCGTGTCCAGAGGAGAGAACGCATGTGAGGGTCCTCGCTATCTCCTTACAAGTGGATCATGATTCCACTTGCGATAAAATCAGCTGACATGTGCTGGAAAAGTTGCGGGCTCAGTGCCAGAGACCGCATCAAACAGGGGGAGGCAACTTTGGACATACATATAAGTCCAAGGTCGTAAAGGGGTTAAATTAAAAAATATAGAAATCCTTTATTTAATCATTATTTAAATTCCACTTGCATGTCAGGGAAAAGTGCTAAAGATTACACATTTCGACCGTTAAACAGTCTTAATTGTATCATGAACAATGCAGACAGGAAATCCTTTTAAAAGCAAATACCACTCCCCCCTCAAATGATGTCACTCAAATATTAACATATGAATAATCAAAATTAAATTTCATATAACACTGAATGGTTATGGATCAAATATATGGGAAAGGTTGTGCTACATCCATTTCATGTGTGTATTGTTTATGAAATAATTAAGACCATTTAAAGGTCAAAACGCATCACTTTTTACTGCGTTTCCCTGACATGCACATGGAATTTTAATGATTAAATAAAGGATTCCTCATTTTTTAAATTAAATTCAGCATCACTCTTTCTGTTTTCAACTTTATAAACTTCTTAAAAAAGATTTTTGCTACTTAGTGTCACGATTCCACCACTCACGGTGTTTTAAGGATGCTGTGAGTGACAGCTTAGCCACCCTATAGGATCAGGGGAGTTCTGGGCTGTCAGTATCATGAGTGATAGCTCAACATGACCGGGCCTGCAGGGTTTCCTCCAGATGTCACCCGTTCAGGGTGATTACCTTGCTATTTAGCTGACTGCCAAAGGTCAGACCATTGCCAGTCATAGCCTTGCTCATTGGTGTGTTTGCTTTGTGTTGTAATATTCTGATCTTGGTTGCCAGAACTTGGATTTGCCTTTTTTACTACTCGTTTGTATTACCCTTTTTGCGTTGATGTACTCTGACCTTTGTTGCCTGACCCTGGACTTTGCCTTTAGCTATTTGTTTGTCTTATCCCTCTTGTCTTTGAGGTACTCTGGTGGCTTTTGACCTTGGAATACTTGACTTCCCTGCCTTATGGCTTATCCATGAAAAGTGATGCAGCATCATACCTAATCTGAGAATCATAATGTGGGGGGAGAGACCCTGAATACAGAGATGAATCATTTACTTATCTTATTATTGTGTTTTTTTTAACCCCTTC
>VIAB01007793.1:39636-70561 GCA_009801035.1 Oophaga pumilio
TCCTCCGGTTCTCCGGTGGGCCAGTCCGACCCTGTATATATCTAGATATAATCTTTCGGAGTGTACTGATACAAACAACCATAAATTCCCACATCTTCATAGCAGCACCATGTTTTAGTTTTAATTTTGTGAATTTATTGTATCTTAGGTACTAACCATGCAGGATACCCAATCTTTTGCATGGGCCCAATTTCCTTTTTTGAAATTTTTAAAATGTAATAGAGGGAAATATAAAACTTCCTTCTCACCCCCACTGGGAGTGGGCTTTGTTGTCCTTTTCATTCTCGGGTCATCTACCAAAGGCCTGGGAGTTTGTGGGTTCTGCGCAGGATCTTAGTTGTTCCCAACGTGTCATCTTAAACTTTAGGCCTTTTAGAGATAATTTCATCTTCAACTTGCTTAAATGTTCACAATAACAGTAATATTGACCTGGGGTGCCCAAACTTTTACATGCTACTGTATGTGAAATGTATAGTTCTTTTCATTCCCAGGGTGGCGGGTCGCTTTATAGAAATTGAGGCAAATGTAAACATCATTCAGCCTCCCCATCTATTTAAAAGGAATCTCCTCTATGGACAATCAGTACTTGTTTAAAGGTACTTTAGAGGGATACTCAACAGTAAGATGTAATCTGTAGGGAAACATTGGAAAAAGTGTTCAATTCCATTACAGACAAAATAAGAATCAAACAATACCCATTCAGACTATTGTCTGTGCAATGCAGGATAGGACTGGGCCTTCAGAACATGGGATACTCTATGGAGGTTCTCTGCCTAAAAGATGAGGATCCTGTACAGAGAACTCCCATCTATTAACTCCGAATTCACTAATAGGATGTAGAAAATATGCTTTCTGACCTAGATTCCACTTCGCTACACTGTTCCTTTTCCCCAAGTCTTAATTGTATTCATATATATAATCCTTCATTAGGAAGAGAAGACCGAAGATTGAAATTCAGAGATTTTAACGTTTCCCAGATGTTTGTTCTAAAGGAATAATATCCATCTACTGAGACACATCATGGCTTCCTGGAGGAAGATGAATAATAAAGTGACTGATGAATTTACTGGATAAGTCTGGCAGGTAAGGTACTGGATTTGTGTCCATCACAAAACTCACAGCATTTATTGAGCATTTTAAATATTTATTATAATGTTAGATGCTCAACTCATGATACGGCAATTGTCTGATAGATGGTTAAGCCAAAAATCACTGAGGCTGAATGTAGAGGCTTGGCGGCTTTCCACCTTTTAATTGAGGTTGGACCTAGATGATGTTTGAATATTAAAGAACAGAGGAGCTGTACAGGAAAAACCTTTTAATTCAGCGATAGAAGTTTATGCCATACTGGAGAAAATCTATAATATTAAAGTATTTGTTCAGTACAAAACACATTGGCCCCCTCTGGATTCTCTGATTTGGGTCTGGTTCTGTGCTGTGATGCCCCCACAAGGTCACAACACAAGAACCAGACCCCAATTAGAGGACAATAAAACTTTCATACTCCTTATCTATGAACTGTTCCAATATTTATGTCCACAACTGTTTATCCCTCTCCCATAATGACAGTTCTGCTTCACGTCACTTGTCTTACCTATTGCATTGTTTCTGTGCTGTGTGGTGTATAAATATGTGATTCTTCAGATTTTGTATTAGTCTATCCCTGATGAAGAGACCTGAGTAGTCTCGGAAGCTTGCAATTTGTTACCATCTTTTCATTTAGCCATTAAAAGGCATCAACCACTGAGGACTCTCAATTCTAAATATTTTTCTATCTACTGGCTAACATGGTACAAAGATATCTTTCCTGTAATATATGGCTGTTATCATATTATATAGTACTGTGCACTTACAATTTCTCACACGTGCAATGGGATACGGCCATATAGCCACCCCCCCAAAAAACAAAAAACAATTCTTGAATTGATGTTCCTTGCTCATTTTGTCTCCCAAAAATCAGAATTAGAAAGAGATCAAAAATATCATGTGACCGAAAATGGTACCAATAAAAATGTCAACTCGTCCTGTAAAAAACAATCCCTCACATGACTCTAGGCCGAAATGTGGAAAAACTATAGCTCTCAAAATACGACAATGCAAAGTTTTTGCAATAAAAAGCGTCTTTTAGTGTGTGACAGCAGCCAAACATGTTGCCTAATCACTTATATCGCATGAGGAAATGCATGAAAAATAAATAAAACCAATTCTTCACCTACTGTTAATTTTTTTATTCTGCCTCCCAAAGATCGCAGTAAGGCTCGGCTCACATTTATCCTGCGCTCTGCGCTGAGCACTTACACCGGGTTTTCCATGTAAATCTCTAAAATATGCGATTCAGATGGAACCCCTGGTGGAAAATTCCCTGGATTCTGTCTGGCCTTTGATCCTGCAATGTCTGTCATTTTAGGCAAGCACAAAATCGTGGTTTGCCAAAGTTTTGTGCACTAGTGAAAGAAAGGACAACGCTGAACAGATGCCAGACAGAGTCCAAATTAACTCTGCTGCCTCATTATAGTGAATGGATCCCTCTGGGGTTTCATCTGAATCACATCACTCGGAGATTTAAGATGGCAAACACAAAGTAAGTGCTCAGCGTAGAGTGCAGGATAAATGTAATCCCAAACATTATGTAAAATGTTCCAAATAAAAGTTTCAACTCAATCCACAAAAATTGCAAGTCCCAAATCAGGTCCATCATCTGTTAACGGGAATATCCATGTTACTTGTAGTACAAAAGCTCTGAAAAAGTGAAATGGCTCCTCGCCCCCAAAAGAAATTCAGCAAATTCTCCACTCACAAATCCAAATGACCCCTCCCTTCTGAGCCCCACAGTGTGCCTAAACCACATTTAGCATCCACATGTTTGGGATATTTACAGGCACTTTAGCACTATGCACTTTTTGTATGTGCTTTAAATGGATATTGTTGTTCTGACACTGGTGCACTTTAGTTCTTGCCCTCAGTTGTAGCCTTTTTTGATCACTTATCTATATTTAAATATATTGATTTTGGATTTTTTTATATTTATGCTATTGCTTGTCACTTGTGCACCTTAATTTTTGTCCTCATCCTAGGTACTTTTTTATTCTTTCTGTTAACATTTATTTTTTCTTTGTTAATTTTGACACATTTTTGATTTTTTATATGAATTCTCTATGTCATCTATGCCCTTAATCCACCATTTATATTGAGTTTTGCATAAAATTTGTTTTTATGGTAATTATTTATGTATCTTGATACTCGCACTTTGTATTATACTACTTTTTTGTTAATTTTTTACTTTAATTAATAAAGATATATTTTATTATATTTCCTGTCTGGATATCTCCTGGCTTTCCGTGTTCTTGAGCTTTCAGTTTGTCTCCTCTCTTGAGTGGTTCCCACTTTCTTTACAGAGCACCGCAGTTATTTTATAACTACGGTATTTAATTATTCTAATCTTTATTTTTTATAAATATACGTCATAATCCGTAGGGTGTTACTGTTGTTCTTATTAATGTTTGACATTTCTGTAGCGATGAGAGCCTGCCTAATTTACGGGTGCATGTCTCCAGAAGCATAAGCTGGGCACTACCACACACTGGGCACTACTACATACTGGTTACTACAATGGCAGTTTGCAATTTTCACTCAGCATCATCCATTGCTGCTTGTTTCTGGAAAACACCTGTGGAGTAAAAATCGTTAATACACCTGTAGATAAATTCACAAAGGGGTATAATTTCTAAAATGGGGACACTTGAGGGGTGGTATTCTGCTCTTCTTGCACTTAGGGGCATTATATATGGAGTTTGCAAACTATTCTGGGAAAATGCGCTCCTGGAGGCAAATCCCCTTCCAGGATCCCACTGTATGGCTAAGCAGTACTGTACAGCCACTTATGGGGAATTTCTACATTCTGCAGAAATTGTGTGACAAATTTTGGTGCCATTTGTAAAAATGTGAAAATGTAAAATCTGGGGCTAAAACAAAAGTATGGTGGTAAAAAATGTAATTAGTTTTTCTTCACTGACCAATGGTATAAAATTCTATGACACATCTGTGATGTCAATATTATCACTGCATCCCCCTAGATGAATTAATTGAGGTGTAGTTTGTAAAATGGGGTCATTTATGGAGGGTTCTGCTGTTCCGGCACCTTAGAGGCTCTGCCAATGTGGCACCTTCAAACCAGTCGAGCAAAATCTGAATTCCAATATTCCCTTCTGAGCTTTCCACTGTGTCTCAAAAGTAGTTTTCAACCATATATGGGGTATCTGTGTCCATTTTCTCCTGCTATCCTTGTGAAAATGAAAACATTTGGGGGCTTAAACAACATTTTTGTGGGAAAAAAAATATTTTTTCATTTTGACAGATCAACGTTGCAAAATTCTGTGAAACAACAGTGGGTTCAAGGTGCTCACCACACATCTACATAAATTCATTGAGGGATCTTGTTTCCAAAATGGGATCACTTGTGGGAGGTTTCCACTGTTAAGGCACATAGGGCCTCTCCAAACGCGACATGACACCAGTAGACAATTCCATCAAGTCTGCGTTCTAAAACGTCACTCCTGCCTTTCTGAGCCTTGCTGTGTGCCCAAACAGTAGTTTTCCCCATGTATAGGGTATCTGTGTATTGATGAGAAATAACACAACAAATTTTTGGGTTCACTAAAAGAACACTTTGGTGGGAAAAATTAGATTTTTAATATTTTCACAGTGCTACGTTATAAACTTCTGTGAAACACTCGGGGGTTCAATTTGCTTACCACACATGTCACGATCTCCACTCTTTTCCTGTCTGATATGTTACCTTGTGTAGGGGCTGTCAGTCTGTTTGGTTGTGCAGGGTCTATGCTGCAATCATCTGTGTTCACTTTCCTTGATTAGTTTTCTACTTAAGCATGCTAGCTGTGACGCCGGTGTGTTTTGTGCCTTGTTTCCCCGGCATTACTCTGCATGTCTGTGCTCTTACCCTTTGCTCCTTTCACCCTAACCAGCTGGGATACTGTTGTCTGTTACCTGTGTGGATGCTGCTCAGTTCTCTTCTCTGCTGCGTAGCCGTACATGTGTTGTGATATCTTTGCTCCGCTGCACGACCATCCGCATGTGCGGTCCTGGCAGCCGCTGTGGAAGCTATCCGCGGGTTGCGAGGTCCTCTGCAGCTGTTGCATGACTTTCCACGTGTGTCAAGGATTGCAGCCGCTGCCAGATGCCTTAAGCCTCAGTTCCTGTGCTGACATGGTTTCTGTCTGTGCTTAGGGTGCGAATAGCCACACCTTCCCTGCTTTTATTAAGGGCAGTGTGTGCACTTGAATTGCTGTCCCCAGCCTATAGCTGAGGGGCAGCTCCTATTTAAAGTTCCTCTTTACTGTTGGGTGTGGCCAGAGTTTTACGTTAGGTTGCATAACCTAGCCATATGTGTTTGGTCCTCCATGTTGCTCCTTGTCTGCCTGTTGTTCAGCTCCTGTTCTGCCTGCGATCAGTTCTAGAAAAGCTGATGCCTTTTGTCTTTGGACGTGTCCTGTCTATGTGTTGGTACCAAAGTCCTTGCCTTGAATGTGGATTCCTGCTGTGTGAAAATCCTGAAATCCTTCCGTGTCTTGAACCATGTACCTAGTGACTGTGAGTTTCCTGTAACCTGTGTCCTGTGAATAAACCTGTTTGTCTGTTGAAGATGGAGTCCATTGTTCCTGCTGAGTGTCTACTATGCTGTGCTCAGCTTATTATGAGGTGCTAGCTCCGTCCAGCTCCGATCCTTCGGTGCTTGCACCATCCCGCTTGAGTTCCTTTATAGGTTGTGTCTGGTGTCTGCTGCCTGGTGCCAGGAGCCTAATGACTGCTGCCTGGAGCCTAATGACCACAGCCTGATGGCTGGAGCCTAATGACTGCTTCCTGGTGTCTGGAGCCTGATGACCGCTGCCTGGTGCCCGAGGCCTGACTATCTCTACTTGGTGCCTGGAGCCGGATGTCTGTCGTCTGATGCCTGTGCAACAATTTCTCTCAGTCAGTGCCTTGCTGCTGAGTTGCCAGGTCCTGTCCTGTTTTCTGTCCTTCTCTGGGGGCTTAATACCCAGACCTGTTACTGTCCTTTCATACCTTGGTCTATACCAGTGTTTCCTGCTTAGTCCGTTACCGTGGGGGAAGAATACCCAGGCCTTCATCCATAGTTCTTGTACCTGTTCCTGTACCTGACCTTGTCTGTACTCAGTCCTATTTCTGTTCTTGCTTAGTCCGCCAACCTGGGGGCAGAATACCCAGGCCTTCGTCCTTAGTTCTTGTACCTGTTCCTGTACCTGACCTTGTCTGTACTCAGTCCTATTTCTGTGTCTGTTGTATCCTTGCCTAGCGGCTCTGCTCTACCTGCTCCTTGCGGTTCTGCTCTGTCCTGCCGGTGTCTCTGATGTCCTGCCGGTGTCCCTGATGTCCTGCCGGTGTGACTGATGTCCTCTTCCTGGAGCCGTGTTTGTAGTCCGGAGTCCAGATGTCTTGCTTTTGTCTTTGATGTCCAACTTGTGTCCAGATGTCCAGTCCGTGGACCAGCAGGTGTTCCAGTCGGTCCCACTCATGTTCCTGGATGGGCTCCTCCTCCGTGTTCCTGGGGAGCCTCCAGTCTTGTTTCCTGGTGACGGCTCTGCCTGAGAGTCCTGGATCTGACCAGCCGATGTCCTGAGCTGCTATGTCGGTGTTCCTGGATCTGTGCTGTTCGTGTCTTGCCTGTGTCTCAATGTCCTGCCTGTTCCATGGGGTCCATTCTGTGATGACGTCTGTCCGAGTTTGGTGTCTGATGTTCTCCAGCTGTGCCTGCGCTATGCCTGAGAGAGAGGTTCTCCTGATATGCCCGTGCCAGATGACCCTGGACTGCATCAACCCGTGATGACCTCCTGTCATCGTTTGACATCTGCAGGTCTGAGGTGTTCACCCCTGCCTGATGTGCGGAATCGGGAGCCTGGCATTGTAATGTCTTGTGTTCTGTATCGTGACTTTGCTTAAGTAAACTTTATGTTTCTTGATACCTGAAGTGGTGCGGTGTCATCTTGTCCTGCATGCCACCACCTTGCCCACATGCTCAGCTGCCACAGTCCCCGGTCGCTGTCCTCCCCTAGTCCGGGTAGGCCCATGTCCCCTTCTGTGGTCCAGTGGGTCCACATTCCCTTGTCTCGACGCCCCGCAACTGGGAGGCGTAACACTAGCTTCTCCATCCAGTGTCAATCGTACACTTGCTACTGCCTGTGTAAGACTGATCCCTCTGTGCTCTGTGCCTGACCCATCTTGACTTGATTCTCTTCCTGGACTTTGACCCTTTGCTTGTGATCTGACTTCTTTTGTGCCTGCTCCCTGTAAACTGTCTTGTCTCTTCTGATTTTCCTGACCTCGGCTCGTGCATTAGATTTCGTCTCTGACTTCACCTTGTTGTACTGTGCCATTTTCTGGAAGTGACCACAGATTGTTTGACCTTTCATTACTTATTTTGTGAGTAGTATATATTTTTACTATCTGTTATTGTAGTCTTTCTCTCTACTTCTTTTAAATAAAAGCGGTGTAACATACACAGTTCTGCAGTGAGATCAGGAGAGCAGACTGTCAGTCATTACATGTCTCACACTAGTAACACCCCTTTAATCTAAAATAATCTCTGGACGCAGATTATCAGGGAGAACTATGTCCGGCTCATAGATTTTAACAACTCATTTACATATTGTGCACAGTAACCTACAGACACTGTCAGGTCAGCGTGGTTATACTGATTACAATGATACCTGGTGATGAAATCTGTCTTGTGGTTGTTGTTTAAGCTTTATTTTCAGTTTGGAGTTAATGATATGCAGGGGCGGCCTGTGGGGGGTCTTTATGTGGTGCTCTGATTAGGTATTCATAATGCAGACTGCTGACAGGTCACTGATCCCTCACTGACCTGCCCCCTAGCTTATATAATGAATATTATGTATACATATTGAAAAAAATATTCAATATTTCATCACTCGGGTATCATTTTAAGGCCGGCGTCACACTAGCGAGTTTCATGCGAGTTAGTTGCACAACTTACTCGCATCAACACCCGGCACGGCTGTCCGCTCTCGGACCCGAGTGTGCGGCTGCATGTGTTTCTATGCCGCCGCGCACTCTGGTCGGGCGGCCGTGCCGGGTGTTGATGCAAGAAAGCCGTGCGACTAACTCGCATCAAACTCGCTAGTGTGACGCCGGCCTAACCAGAATAACAGCGTCAACCTGACACTGTCTGTAGGTTACTGAGCACAATCCTGCTGACAGGTTCCCTTTAACTAAAATATGGATTTTTCTTGAATAAGACATCAGATCGCATATATCAAGGCATCACTTTATTCAACTTTCTATGACATGCATGTCCATGTAGACAGGTCAGGAGGGTGGATACTATTGACAGATTCCCTTTAAAGCACTCATCTGGCTTGAAAACATTTCAAGGAAAATGACAGTTCAATTATCATTATTATTATACATGCAACTCTCTTCTCTGTTTATTGCAAGTTCTCCAGTCCTTTCCTGCTTTAACACTGAAGAATCTGCTCCCCTTTCTCCTATGTCGAGACGTCATCAGATCAGTTGACCAAAGGTATGTGAATGATAAGACAAGATCCAGAGTGTCCAGTGGGCAGCGTTCGGGTGGTAACCCATTTATTCACTTAATGAAATAATGTCTCAACACAGAAGAGAGGAGGCGCACTTTCGATTGTGCCGAGATGGCATAGGACTAGAGAATCTCATAGATTGTAAGCTTGCGAGCAGGGCCCTCATTCCTCTTGGTATCTACTTTGATCTGTGTTTATTGTTATGCTGTAATGTCTATTGTCTGTACAAGTCCCCTCTATAATGTAAAGTGCTGCGGAATATGTTGGCGCTATAAAAATAAAATTATTAATATTAATATTTCAGGCACACAGAAAAAAAGACCTAAAAGTGATGGCTGCATCTAATATATTTATTAGAGGTGCATAAGACATACATTTCATGTAATGAGAACTGTCAATTTGTAAACATATTTTTAGCTGGACAACCCCTTTAATTAACGTACAATGTTTGCAGCCTTGACAATTGGAAAGACATACCTACACACTTGGGAATAAAATAGCAGATAGCCCAATTTGATCACATTATCTGAGGAGGGTGGAGGCAGCACAAGTGGACCTGTCCAACCAAGTCATCTTCTCTGCCTCATTTGAGGGTGTCGTCTAGTTTTCTCTGATATCTAGACATCCAACTTGTCCCCTTCTGTACTTACAATCTTATTGGTTTAGTTCCCAGGATCAGGAAACATACATTTACAGCACATAGTTGTAGACGGGTTAATGTTTCATTTTAGGAGAACGACTCTGCTTCGTTGCCTTATGTGCAACATCTTTCTTTTTACTTATTGTCTTTTGCTTGGTAGAAGAATTATATACACCTCTGAAAAACAGAAGAACAAACAGTAATACTATACCCAAATCATTAAGAGTAACTAAACTTTATTATCTTTTTATTATTATTTTTCAGGAATTGCAAACAGAGTATACCGTACTTCATTATCCTATCCTGCCAAAATGACAAGTTTATTCTCCATTTTAAGCTACTTTTAACTGCTGCATTCAAACAATCTGTGTATGAGATGATCCCTCTCTCAATAAGAGGGTGGTGAGAAGAGAGGCTCAGATGTAGGAATTCCTTTACACAGACTGTTTAAATTATAGTGTTGAGATCTTTGCTGAGCAGCAAATGAATGCAGCTTCTAAAGGAGCTTGAACTGGGGAATGAAGCAGCCCTGCAGCAAAGTGTATGAGAGAGAACATAATAAAATGTAATCAAGCGCATCAGAAAAATTCATAACTACTATTTCTAGAGAAAAATTAACAAAACAAGTGTAATTACTATTTAAATGTCATATGCTTTGTAATTTAGGGGTTTATTCTAGGCTAATTTAAGCTTTGGGAAGAAAAACAAGTATATTCAAGCTCCCAATGTCTGATTGTACCCACACCCTTTGCTGAGTAGTGACACATCACAACTTCAAGTATAGAAACTGTATAATGTCAGAAGAGAACTAAAAGTGTAATCCTCATTTACAGAATTTTAGTGCCAAACATAGCGACATGATATCCACGCTAATGATAACTGCTACCTGCCATAGTTCATACATACTTTACAGCAATGTTATCTCAATTACCAGCAGTTGGCCACCATAGTTAAGTAACATGTCATCAGCATGGAAACACCATATCCTAAATACATAAAGAACAGAGGTTTTCATGGGCTAGATTATTTTTTTAAATAATTTTGTCAGTGGAATAATTTTTACAGTGCATCTGCCGTTTTTGGTGACTTTTCAAAATAAGCTGTCATATGCGTATATGGCTTGTCACCAATTTTCCTCTTTGCTTACTCCATCTCGAGCTAATAACTGCTTTGATGTCTCATATACACAGCACTCATAGAAAAGAGAAGAAACCCTGCTCAGTACTGAGAAGTTTAAAAGGAGCCGGTCACCAGTTTTTGAGTCTGTTAACAAATGCCAGGACTTTTACAGTTGTGCTTAAAAGTTTACATACCCCTGCAGAATTTTTGCTTTCTTGGTCTTTTTTCACAGAATATGAAAGATAACACCAAAACTTTTTCTCCATTAATGGTTAGTGGTTGGTTGAAGCCATTTACTGTCAAACTACTGTGTTTTCTCTTTCTAAATTATAATGACAACTCAAAACATCCAAATGACCCTGATCAAAAGTTTACATACCCCATTTCTTAATACCGTGTATTGCCCCCTCTAACATAAATGACAGCTTGAAGTCTTTTGTGGTAGTTGTGTATGAGGAGACTGAGATGGCCACTCCAGAACCTTCACTTTGTTCTGCTGTAGCCAATGAAAGGTTGACTTGGCCTTGTGTTTTGGATCATTGTCATGTTGGAATGTCCCATGCGCAGGTTCTGGGCTGATGATTGCAAATTTGCCTCCAGTATTTGCTGATAACGTGCTGCATTCATCTTTCCTTCAACTTTGACCAAGTTTCCTGTGCCTTTGTAGCTCATACATCCCCAAAACATCAGCGATCAACCTCCGTGCTTTACAGTAGGAATGGTGTTCCTTTCATCATAGGACTTGTTGACCTCTCTCCAAATGTAATGTTTATGGTTGTGGCTAAAAAGTTCAATTTTGGTCTCATCACTCCAAATTACCTTGTTCCAGAAGTTGTGAGGCTTGTCTCTGTGCTGATTTGCGAATTGTAGGCGAGATACTTTGTGGCATTTGCTCAGTAATGGCTTTCTTTTGGCAATTTGACCATGCAGCCCATTTTTCTTCAATTTCCTCCTTATTATGCATCTTGAAACAGCCACACCGCTAGTTTTTAGAGAGTCCAGTATTTCAGCTGCTGTTATTTGTGGATTTTTCTTTGCATCCCAAACAATTTTCCTGGCAGTTGTGAACAAAATTCTTGTTGGTCTACCTGACCGTGGTTTTGTTTTTATAGAGCCCCTGATTTTCCATTTCTTAATCACAGTTTTAAAGCTGCATTATCAATTCCTTGAATATCTTTTTGTATCCCTTTCCTGTTTTATACAGTTCAACTACCTTTCTCCGTAGATCCGTTGACAATTCTTTTGCTTTGACTCACAATCCAGAAATGTCAGTGGCTGGATGAAAGATGCAAGAGTCTGTCTGGATCCCAGAAACTCACTCAGCTTTTATG
This sequence comes from Oophaga pumilio, assembly GCA_009801035.1. NCBI lineage: Eukaryota > Metazoa > Chordata > Amphibia > Anura > Dendrobatidae > Oophaga > Oophaga pumilio. The sequence continues at coordinate 51,318 of VIAB01007793.1, forward strand.
CTCACACTGGTGACAAGCAATCAGGTCACAGGTGAGGATGTTACCTTTAGTAGCTATTCAAACTCATTTGTGTCAACTTCTGTGCGTGTTACGAGGTCAAAATCATCAGGGTATGTGAACTTTTGGTCAGTCATTTGGATGTTTTGGGTTGTCATTATAATTTAAAAAGAGAAAACACAGTAGTTTGACAATAAATGGCTTCAACCCAACCACTAACCATGAGAGGAGAAAAAGTTTTAGTGTTATCATTCATATTCTCTGAAAACAGGCCAAGAAAGCAAAAATTCTGCTGGGGTATGTAAACTTTTGAGTACAACTGTATAAGAAAGACCGTCAATACATATTGTGCACAGAAAAATAGAGAGCCAAATTGACCTGAGAAGTTCATGGTGGCGTTTCCTCACTCTGACGCGAGTTTCACCTCTGGCTTCTTCCAGGGCATGGCTAAGTGAGGAGCTGTAGTGTATTTATGTAAGAGGGTAGCCAATGGGAGTGCCAACGTTGTCTGATCAGGAAATGAGCTTGTTGAGGAGTGAGGAGACGCCACCACGAACTTCTCAGGTCAATTTGGCTCTCCAGTTTTCTATGCACAATATGTATTGATGGTCTTTCTTATATATTCCCTCCACTCTGCTGTGTTTTGGCGTTTATGCCATAGGGCTATATTAGACCCGGATTACTTTGAGATATATATCTTAGAGAGAGATATAGAGTTCCTTATATTATATATAGATACCTACTTTTTTCCATTGGCTTCTAATAGAAGTATTAAGAGGGTATTGTTATAAGGCAAATATTTCATAAGCACTAAGCACCTTATTTATTCCATATGGACAGCCATTATATTTGACCTATGAGCTTATAAGCCTCTTTATTTGAAGTGGCCATTATTTCATTATAACCCTACTATCCATGAAATCTATTAATAATTATTTTACATTTATATTCACCTTCCTTTTTTCTTCTTCTCAAACTATTATATAGCCTCTTTACGGCATTTGATGACGTTACTATATTTATTTGGTGGATTTTAGTCACCTGGTGGCGTCTCCTTTTTGAGACAATCTGCTTTTTTTTTTTATAGTTTATGTATTGTGACTTTTTAATACTGTTGAAGGGAAAATGATGTTTTATCTCTAATGGATGTCTTCATTCCCTTGGGTCTATCCGTACCAGGGTTCTAGATGTTTAGCTGATGCGAAGTGCCATTACTTAATTATTTGGACACCTTTGATAATTTATTCCCCACTGGAAGAAGTCTAATGCTGGCGGAGGACATAGTGCGGAGTACAGAGGAGCGGCACCGGTCTGGGAAGTCAGTACCAATTTACGTACATGTCCCTTTAAATATCAAGACACACCAATAGCCATACATTTAGTATTCTGTGGTGAAAATATCAGAACAATAGATTTAAGCCCTCATGTCCTGCGGAGTGGTTGGCATGCTTTGTACTGCTGTATGGTGCCCCCATGACATTGATGTTCCTCAAGCAGCAATAACGCCAAAATGGAACATGGTAGAATGTTTTTTGTAGATTCTTTATGAAAGCAGAGGAACTTTGAGGTCAGTATGGCTCCATGGACGCACTAGTGGCATATTAGTTGGTATTTGGTACGAAGAGGCAGCTAAAAGACAACAGAACATATTTCCCCAGAACAAATGCACAGCAATTCCACAGGTCCCACAATCTTCGCCACTGAATATGGAGGTGTCCTATTAAACTACCGTAATTTCATCCAGCCACCGTGTCATCCTCTTCCTTGTCCTCCCGCACTGCTCACTTCTATGGCCCCTGTCCCTTTAATCCTCTCAATCATTTCTGAGCCGAGCACTGCAGAGGCTTTACTCCTAAATGCGAGATTAAACTGCAAGAGGCATGTAAAAAATTGGCTTCTTATAAGTGATTTGCAGTTGTTAGATGAACGCTAGTCCTGCTGATAATAAGAGAAGGGAACCATAAATGTATAAAGCCCATCTGCAGAATGTGCTGCAGTCTATAGGAATTTGGGAAATATGGCTGCTTAGCTCTGAAAACCTCCCTCTCTGTGTTTTCATCTGTTTGTATTTTTCTTTTATTTTTTATTAATCTGGTAAAATGGAGTAAACATAATTGTACTGGAATTCACATAAAGTCTGTAAATCTCCGTGCAGTCTGCATGCACCACTATGGCGAACGTCCCTGATGCCTTTATGTACATATATGAAGCATGCAGTGACCAAATATGAGGTATATAAATCTGCATGAAATTAGCTCCCCCAAGTGACAGCTGAATGCAAAAATAACTTAAAGGGGTTCTCCAGGACTAGAAAAAAAAAAAAATGTAATTTTGAATATATTCCTAGACTACTCTTTATTAGCAAATCACATTTGTTTTCACTAGAGTAGATTAAAATGGTCACCGTCTTGTTACATTGACAGAAACCTGTCCTGGGATGTTAAAGGGGTTGTTCAGCTTTTTTTCACTTTAGGCCTGTTCCGGCAATTCAGCTGCTCCATGTCAACAGAACAACTTTTCTTCTTTTGGTCTGCTCTGCCAACGGGGCGTGACTGCCGACATCATGCTGATTGACAGCCGGCTCCCCACAGTTAGGCAGTGGGTAGCTGGTTGTCAATCAGCATGATGATGGCAGTAGCGCCCCACTGACAGAGAAGCCCAGAAAAAGAAGAGCTGCTCTGTTGATGTGGAGCAGATGAATCACTTTGTCAACAAAGCAGCGTGGAAGAGAAGCTGCTACTCTGTTGATGTGGTGTCAGTGGAAGCCGCTGAATTGTAGGCAGGAGCAGTCTGTGACCGCTCTGGGCTGGCAGAAATCGGTGCCGGGTACAATAGTCAGGTAGTTAGCAACTACCTGTGTGTTAGTTCTTAGGCTGGCAGTAAAAAAAAAAAAATAGTCCTGGATAAACCCTTTAATAGGACAGGAGCCTGTGAACATGTGAGTTAGAAAGCTTCAGTGCTGTAACCTGGAGAAAGCTTGCCAGTATTTGTATTTCCAGTTCACAGAGGCAGACCTTATCTGCACATGCTCGCAGTCTTATCTGCACATGCTCGCAGTCTTATCTGCACACGCTCACAGGCTTATCTGCACATGCTAGCAGTCTTATCTGCACATGCTCACAGGCTTATCTGCACATGCTCGCAGTCTTATCTGCACATGCTCGCAGTCTTATCTGCACACGCTCACAGGCTTATCTGCACATGCGTCCAGGCTTATCTGCACATGCGTCCAGGCTTATCTACACATGCGCACAGGTTTATCTGCACATGCTCACAGGCTTATCTGCACAAGCGCACAGGCTTATCTGCACATGCTCACAGTTTAATCTGCACACGCTCACAGGCTTATCTACACATGCTCACAAATACCTTTCTAGTAGCATTCCTGGACAGGTTTCTCCTAATCTGCTAATTAAACGTATCTGGGAAATTATTCATGACCTTTTCTTTCTTTATTATTTTCTATTCTTGGATCTTTTACCACTAGTGACATGTTTGTTCCATAAACACTTGCATTCTCTATGGGTAAAGAATTCTGAAGCATCTTTTTTGATAATTATGCATTGTGCCATTATACCTCCTTGATATACAGTACAGACCAAAAGTTTGGACACACCTTCTCATTCAAAGATTTTTCTGTATTTTCATGCCTATAAAAATTGTAGAATCACACTGAAGGCATCAAAACTATGAAGTAACACATGTGGAATTATACACTACACTTTACAAAAAAGTGTGAAACAACTGAAAATATGTCTTATATTCTAGGTGCTTCAAAGTAGCCACCTTTTGCTTTGATTACTGCTTTGCACGCAGAAAAGGTGAACGGATGGACTCTACATGCCTGGTTCCCACCGTGAAGCATGGAGGAGGAGGTGTGATGGTGTGGGGTGCTTTACTGGTGACACTGTTGGGGATTATTCAATATTGAAGGTATACTGAACCAGCATGGCTACCACAGCATCTTGCTGCAGCATGCTATTCCATCCAGTTTGCGTTTAGTTGGACCATCATTTATTTTTCAACAGGACAATGACCCCAAACACACCTCCAGGCTGTGTAAGGGCTATTTGACCAAGAAGGAGAGTGTTGGGGTGCTACACCAGATGACCTGGCCTCCACAGTCACCAGACCTGAACCCAATCGAGATAGTTTGGGGTGAGCTGGACCGCTCACCGCTTCAATTTTGAATAAATCCCCAACAGTGTCACCAGCAAAGCACCCCCACACCATCACACCACCTCCTCCATGCTTCACGGTGGGAACCAGGCATGTAGAGTCCATCCGTTCACCTTTTCTGCGTGCAAAGCAGTAATCAAAGCAAAAGGTGGCTACTTTGAAGAACCTAGAATATAAGACATATTTTCAGTTGTTTCACACTTTTTTGTAAAGTGTAATGTATAATTCCACATGTGTTAATTCATAGTTTTGATGCCTTTAGTGTGATTCTACAATTTTCATAGTCATGAAAATACAGAAAAATCTTTGAATGAGAAGGTGTGTCCAAACTTTTGGTCTGTACTGTACATGGGAAAAAAAATGACAACAGGGTATTATCATCCCCCCTTTTCAGAGGGGCATATCCCTGCACAGTCTTCTACTGTCAGCTCTAATTGGACAATGTCAGAGTGTAGGAGCAGATCATGGTAACACCCAGCTGTCAATTTAAGTATTTACTAAAACGGAAAGGTCATTTTTAATCATGTAATCGAATTCTAGTGGGTGATGGGAAGAATGATGATGATGATGGGCCTAACCTTAAAGTTAAGACAATGGTCAGCTCCTGGGTTAGGGCAATGGGTGGCATGGTGACACAGTGATTAGCACTGTTGCCATACAGCGCTGAGGTCTGGTGTTCAACTCCACCGAGGACAACATCTGCAAGGAGTTTGTATGTTCTCCCCGTGATTGCATGGATTTCCTCCGGGTTCTCCGGTTTCCTCCCACATTCCAAAAACATACTGACAGGGAATTTAGATTGTGAGCCCTAATGTGGACAATATCTGTAAAGCGCTGTGAGATATTATGATGCTATACAAGTAAAATAAATAAATATATAGGCATCAGTGAAAACAAATTTGTGGTTGTAGTCAGAAAAGGTTGCATTTTCTATGCCAATTAGTGTGTGGTCAGCAAGGTGAATAACCAAACACCATACTCATATTAATTGGAGAAATTAAATACAATGCACTGTGCTGGAGTAACAGCAACAGGTGCAGGCTTATGCTGTGAGAATATTGAGCAGATAGCAGAGCTGTCACCTTTCACAGTTAGAATTTGTTTACTTACTGTCCCCATGTCCAATGGTGAGTCTCCACCGCAAGTCCCTATGTCTGATATTGGCTGCAGAGCTGACATCACGTCGACAGCCAATCACTGAGATCAGGGGAACCGCCCTTGTGGATGGAACACCCTGCACAGAGCTGCAGAGCTCAATGATTGGCTGTTGGCGTAACGTCAGGGCTGCAGTCAAAATCAGACACCAGAAACAGAGGGTCACTGGTAGACCCGGGAGGGTAAGAAAGGCAATTTTTGTTTTTTCGTTTTTTTATAACAAACAGTACCCCGAGACTAATATTTTCTGAAAAGGGACAACCCCTTTATCTCTTAGTGTCTGTTCTTTAATGGATTCTCTATGTTTTTGATGATGCTGACAACGGTTGCGGTAAGTTAATTCTCCCACAATGTCCGAGTGCTGATGATTTTGCTGAAAGCTGAAATCTGCAACATGTTGGTCTCCTAACTACTCTAAGAAGGGGTCTACTTTTTATTTATTATGAAAGTAATCCAGAGAGCGGTAATGTATATATGGCACAGCATGTCTGGGGGCAAAAGATATCTTGTATGTAATGGGATGTTGTTACTTTTTAATGATATATTGTCATAGGACCTGGCATAAAAAAAAACCCAAGGATGATAGAACTATCTTTACTTATGTGCTTGGTTTTCCCTTGTGACGTGTGCTGGATCACTTGGCTGTTTCCTGGCGGCTTCTTGTGCAGCAGAAGTCTGTAATTAAAATAGAACAGACACGATTACTGTGAGCTCCATTGAGGCCTGACTCACAAAGCTCAGCTCAGATCCTTCAGTGGCACTACATTTCCAGAAATAACGCTGTATACACATGCACTGATTCACAGCCAGCTTTCTGCAAAGAATCTGATAAAAGAATGACAAGCTCCGATTCCCATTCCTTATTTTAGCCTGTGGGGGAGTTAAGCCTCCAATCATTCAGGATCGGAATGAACAGGGTCCCAGCCTTATACTAGCGCAATCAAGTATTAATGAAGAGTATTATGGGAAATAAATAAATAAGAAGAAGCCAAAAATATATGAGAACCAAGTCACAATCAAAGGCAATAAATGTTAAGTAGTAATGGAGGAAGTTACTAAATGTGATGTTGTTAACATAAATAGGGGTAGATTGCATTTTTATAGTGGCCTACGAGCTAAACTGCTTTCTGCTAGACTAAGCAAGCACGGAGGCCGATACCCATATGTAAATGAGATACTTTAGCTTGTAGTACACAGTTGTGCTCAAAAGTTTACATACCCTAGCAGAATTTTTGCTTTCTTAGCCTTTTTTTCAGAGAATATGAATGATAACACCAAAACTTTTTCTCCACTCATGGTTAGTGGTTGGGTGAAGCCATTTATTGTCAAACTACTGTGTTTTCTCTTTTTAATTCATAATGACAACCCAAACATCCAAATGACCCTGATCAAAAGTTCACACAAACCATTTCTTAATATCGTGTATTGCCCTCTCTAACATCATTGACAGCTTGAAGTCTTTTGTGGTAGTTGTGGATGAGGTTATTTTCTCAGATGGTAAAGCTGCCCACTCTTCTTGGCAAAAAGCCTCCAGTTCCTGTAAATTCCTGCTCTGTCTTGCATGAACTGCGTGCTTGAGATCTCCCCAGAGTGGCTCAATGATATTGAGGTCAGGAGACTGAGATGGCCAGTCCAGAACCTTCACTTTGTTCCTGTCTAGCCAATGACAGGTCAACTTGGCCTTGTGTTTTGGATCAATGTCATGTTGGAACATCCAAGTACGTTCCATGCGTACCAAGCTCAGGACATGAATACAGTGTAAAAACCAAGCTAAGTACATAAATATGGTATCAGAACCAAGTTCAGTGCATAAATGCAGTGTAAAAACTAAGTTTAGTACATACAGTGGGTTTGGAAAGTATTCAGATCCTTTTAAATTTTTCACTCTGTTTCATTGCAGTGATTTGGTAAATGCAAAAAAGTTCATTTTTTTCTCATTAATGTACACTCTGCACCCCATCTTGACTGATAAAAACTAGAAAATGTAGAAATTTTTGCAAATTTGTTAAAAAAGAAAAACCGAACTATCACATGGACAGGACTTGATTTGTAAAGGCACACACCAGTCTATATAAGACCTCACAGCTCACAGTGTATGTCAGACCAAATGAGAATCATGAGGTCAAAGGAACTAGCCAAGGAGCGGAGAGACAGAATTATGGCGAGGCACACATCTGGCCAATGTTACAAAAGAATTTCTGCATTACTTAAGGTTCCTAAGAGCACAGTGGCCTCCATAATCCTTAAATGGAAGACGTTTGGGACCACCAGAAGTCCTCCTAGACCTGGCCGTCCAGCCAATTTGAGCAATCATGGGAGAAGAGCCTTGGTGAGAGAGGTAAAGAAGAACCCCAAGATCACTGTGGCTGAGATCCACAGATGCAGTAGGGAGATGGGAGAAAGTTCCACAAAGTCAACTATCATTGCAGCCCTCCACCAGTCGAGCCTTTATGGCAGAGTGGCCATATGGAAGCCTCTCCTCAGTGCAAGACATATGAAAGCCCACATACAGTTTGCTAAAAAAAACACAAAGACTCCAAGAGTATGAGAAATAAGATTCTCTGGTCTGATGAGACGACGATAGAACTTTTTGGTGATAAGTCTAAGTGGTATGTGTGGAGAAAACCAGGCACTGCTCATCACCTGCCCAATACAATCCCAGCAGTGAAACATGGTGGTGGCAGCATCATGCTATGGGGGTGTTTTTCAGCTGCAGGGACAGGATGACTGGTTGCAATTGATGTAATCATGAAAGAGTCAAGTACAGAGATATCTTGGATGAAAAGCTCTTCCAGAGTGCTCTGGACCTCAGACTTGTCCGAAGGTTCACCTTCCAACAAGACAATGACCCTAAGCACACAGCTAAAATAAAAAAGGAGTGGCTTCAGAACAACTCTGTGACCATTCTTGACTGGCCCAGCAAGAGCCCTGACCTAAACCCAATTGAGCATCTCTGGAGAGACCTGAAAATGGCTGTCCACCAACGTTCACCATCTAACCTGACGGAACTGGAGAGGATCTACAAGAAAGAATGGCAGAGGATCCCCAAATCCAGGTGTGAAAAACTGGTTGCATCATTCCCAAGAAGACTCATGGCTGTACTAGCTCAAAAGGGCGCTTCTACTCAATACTGAGCAAAGAGTCTGAATACTTATGAACATGTGATATTTCAGTTTTTCTTTTTTAATAAATTTGCAAAAAATTCTACATTTATGTTTTTTTTTCAGTAATGACAGGGTGCAGAGTGTATATTAATGAGAAAAAAATGAACTTTTTTGCATTTACCAAATGGCTGCAATGAAACAGAGTGAAAAATTTAAAGTGGTCTGAATACTTTCCAAACCCACTGTAAATACAGTATAAGAACCAGTGTTTCATCTGCTGACTGCAAACCTTGATAATGCAGTATAACTACCTTGTGTTTTGTTGCTGTGCTCAGTCTTGCAATAATTTAGGACCTGTGACTTGAAATGTATATTCCACAACATCAACCTTTGCAGCACAGATTGGCTGCTCCTTACCCAGTTTTAAGCCTCCTACACATATGTGAAGGATGACATCAGAGAGATCATACAGAATCCCACGGCTGCCACCAATTGTTAAGGATGGCACTAGAGAGATCATGCAGAATCCCTCCCCTACCACCACCTGTGTAGAACTCGCACTTTGCCAACCCGCCTGATGTCACTATTACTTCAGCGAGATCGAGTGGTACGGTCTCCTCATTTGCACCAACATGATGGTCCGCACCCCCTGGGAACAAGTAAGGTCAGCTTGGCGCAGTTTTACACACGCATACACACACACACACCCTGTACACACAGGTCCAAGGAGGCATGGGGAGTGAAAGGATGTGGCCCATGCAGTCACTGACGTGGCACCATTATCGGCAACAACCCTGACAGGCTGCGTGCCCTCTTTCACTAGCACCAGTGAAACAGCACCTGGTCAGCCCAGTAAAACTGCCACCAGTTCCTTGTTGGATATAAGCCTGGGGATATTGGTCCAGAAACCAGCCCCAATAGCATGGAAAGTTAAACCGAGAAAAAGACGTGGGGATTCTTGGATTGAGATAAAAGAGCAGCCAAGGTAACATATTTAATCATCTTAAGGGCACACTAGACAATACACTATATGCATGATGGTTACACATCTCCAATGTTCAGAAATGCAAATACAGATAGTGGTATGACAAAAGATATAAGTAGAATATATGTTAATTACCAGGTGATGTTAGATCATGGGTGTGCTGGGTCGCAAGGGGGCATGGGCTACCAGCTGGCTCCTATCTCCTTCAAAGCAAGGTGTTAGGATTCGGTAACCGAGGAGGATAACAGGAAAAATGGCTAGGCAACCAGACACACAGAGAGGTTGGTAACTTAGCGGCTTGCAGACCCCTGAACTGACAACACAACTAGAATTAGCCGTGGGACATACCTACGATGACCTAGACGCCTCGTCACAGCCAAAGAGTTAACTAAGCCTAAAGAGAGAAAGGGGAAAGCTAACTGCCCCGGAGTAGAGCCCCAAAGGAATAGATAGCTCCCAAACATATATTGTCGGTGAGTCAGATGAAGCACAAACACAGACAGAAAATAGTGTAAGCAAATGCTGGGGCCCAAACTGTCTAGATAGGACAGGACAGAAAAGACACTGTCTGCAATCCTGCAAAAACCCTAAGAAAAATTCCAGCACGTCTGATATGCAAAAATACTGAAGCCACACGACCTCTCCCCACTAAATCAGAACTCTGGTGTGAACTGGATGCAAACAACAGATACTGAAATAACAGGGAACTAGAAATGAATAAGCTGTGGCAAATGAGAACAGAGTCCTGCACAGGCCCCCGCAGGGGACCTGGCTGAACTGACTCCAGCAAGGCAGAAAACAGAGAAAAACAAAAGGGTAAACAAATGCCGCAGAAATAAACAGCAAAAAACTTATCTGCAAGATGCAGGAAACAGCAGAGAGCAAGAAGACTTCCAAATGGCTCAGGAACAGCAAGGTACTCGACACGGCCCTCACTGTTGAAGTGGACCACATACATAACACAGAGCGAGAGAGAGAGACGACATGGCCTTACATTAGTTTTTATACTCTTTGGGTCACTCTTCTCCTGCCCTCTGGGCCTAACCTAAATCCCCTCCAATTGCCTCTGCAGCTAAAAACTCCAAAACCCATGAAAGATCATAACTCCTTTCTGGACAGTCCTTGGGCGGCGGTTCTGGCGCCATCAGATTCAGCCGGGCCCCAGCTATGCATGGGATGGAACCAAACAAGCCTTCGCTACCTGGCTTCTACTAGATGTTCTTTGTATCTCCATACCCCTGGGTGCTAGAACGGGTTGAGATTCATGCGAGTGTTCATCATGTTCTTGGGATCTCGGAAATAGACGATGTACGGATAGGATGTATAGTATCTCCATAAATCCTTATGGAATCATGTTTATAAAATATTCTTTGGCAGCTTCAGCATGACTCTACAATGCAAGCCAGCCTTTGTCGTCCTCCTACTGAGCTGCTCAAGGTGTGAGATCTGCTTGAGGCTTGGCCACCCTGCTTCTGCTAGCTGCACACTGAAGAGGGTTTTATAATCCCATGCCAAATAGTATACAAAACAATGCATGAAATTATATTTCCAATATTCTTCACAATATGTTTCAGTTAATGACCGTTTCAACCTACATTTGAGAAAGATTATAAACATAATTTATTTGGTACAATTGGTTACTCATACACCTGACTATTATCCTACACAATTTATGACTTTGTGCAAGTGTACCTAGAAGAATTGATGCGGTTTTGAAGGCAAAGGGCAGTCACAATAAACATTGATTTTATTAGATTTCTCCTTCCTTCATTCACTTTGCGTTTTATTAATTTTTAAAAGTAAACTTAACAATTCCATTTTTTAACGCATTCTTACTTTTCAGCATTTTTTTCATACCTGCCTAATACTTTTGCACAGTATTGTATGTCTGTACATTGGAGCCTTCACCACCTAGCCTTATATAAAAGAAACACATATTTGTGACTGTTCGGCTTCATGCACACAGCCGTATTGCAATGTTGTAAGGATCTGGAACACAGAATGCATAGAAATCTATGGCCTTACAGTAGACTGTTGATTATGTTGTGCACTGTGGACAAAGGAAAATCAAGGTCTCTGGAGATGGACTTGTAACCTTGAGATTGTTGATATTTTTCCACAACTTTGATTCTCAAGACCTCAGACAGTTCTCTTCTCTTTCTGTTCTCCATGTCTAGTATGGCACACACAGACATCCAATGCAAAGATTGAATCAACTTTTCCCCTTATTATCTAGTTTCAGGTGTGATTTTCATATTGCCCTCACCTGTTACTTGCCACAGGCGAGTTTGAATGAGCATCACATGCTTGAAACAAAGAATAGTAGGAACACAAGGAGCTAATAGGACAAGATGACACCATTATACCAATAATTAAATACCATTACCATAGAAAATATATCCATAGCTCAGATAGCTGGACAATGCAGGACACACTGCACACATCTCAACAGAACAAACCACAAAGAAAAAAATGCAATGAGTAATCTTTAATAATAATCTTTATTTTTTATATAGCGCCAACATATTCCGCAGCGCTTTACAGTTTGCACACATTATCATATATGAGTAGTCCAAAAATACCAAAAAATAGAAATTCTTTATGCTTGAAACAAAAGTTGCTTACCCACAATTTTGGAAAGGTGCCAACAATTTTTTTTTACGACCCATTTTTGGGGTTTTGTGTGAAATGAGGTCCAATTTGTCTTTTTTTTTGTGGTGTTCAATGCACACAAAGGAAATATATGTGTATCTCAAAAAGTGTAATACACGGGATAAATACCGTACTACATTTTCTGGAACAATTTCAAGGGTGCCAACACTTTCAGCCATGACGGTATATGGGGTCTCAAAGAGTACCTACAGATGCTAAATACTGAGCTCTGGGGAATCTGTTTCATTGTACAGCCCTGCGCACACTATTTTGCATGCAACCTTAGATTCTAATTGTGTCTGAAGGTTTGTACTTTTGGTTTAGGATTTTTTAGGTTACTTGTTCTTTCAAGTGTTTAGGGTTTATTTCAGGCTTGTACCTTGAGCAGTTTAGCTGCTAAACAATAATAACTCTTCCGAGGCCGTAGCCAACAGTATAATTCGCCTCCTACATAGTGATAGGCAATTAACATCAGCAGGAAACCAGTGATTTGGAGAAAATACTGCATCTCTCTGCTACCGTCCTCACCAGGGACCTGTTTTATGAAGATGAAGGAGCCGGGATAGTGAAGAAGCACAGTGTTACACCCGGGAGAACGGCGTATGATGCGGTCAGTGCTTTTGATTTGCGTCTTTAATTCACCAGAGCGTAATGAAGCTGCCGAGTGCATCAGCTCTGAAAACACCGTCATCTAGGAATATAGAGCGCCCCCTGTATTCTGCTCATGTTCACTTCCATAATACCAACGCTATTCTACAAATCTACAAAAAAACGCTGGAACTTTCAGTAAAGAGAGCACAGGAAACTTCACAGTGCGGGTCAGTCGGCTGATTAAAACTTCTTTTTCTTAGTCATGCAATTAGCATGATCTCCATCTAGGTATGTTTAAAGGGCTTGTCCAGGACTAGAAAAAAAGGACTTCCTACTATATATAAAGAACAGCCCCACTCCTGTCTACATGTTATAGCTGGTTACACTTCAGCTTTATTTAACTGAATGGTGCACAGCTGCCATACCAGACACAACCTGCAGAAAACCGTGGCGCTGTTGGAAGAAGGAAGCAATGTTTTTCGAATCCTCGACAACCCTAGTCAAAAAAATTGATGCTCTCACAACAGCTGTCAATTCTATATCAGTTAGTAAGATGTATTTTTACCTATAGGAGTCAAAAAATGACATGAACCAGATCAGGGCTGGACCATTATCCCTTCCTCCTCCTTCCTTCCTGACCGGGCACATTTCACATTTCTTTGTTTTTTTTTTCCCATACAACCACAAAGGAACAATAATAATAAAAAAAATATATATTAAATTGACTTTCATTTTCTGTGGAAAGTACTTTCATATATTGGACATTTTTTATGGGGGAGGGTATAGAAACAGCCATTCGGACTAGCGGTGTTTTTTTTTTACTTTTCCATTTTATATTTTCACTTATTTTACACACTGTACTCCCTATAAGGTCTTGAAAGACCTTTCCAGGGCATTTGAACATATCAATACATTTTTTTTTATTGCTGACTTCCCCTGTAACTGGGACTAGTATATTAGCCACAGTTACAGGGGAAATTCAACCTCCTGCAAGCATAGCAGAACTGACTGGGTCTCCTAGGACCCATCAACTACTGCTCCCTCCGTGCACCCAGCAATCACATTATAACTGGGTACGGAGAAGTAAGCACTGTAGGTGCTTCCTAATCTGTATACACAGAGCTTGTTCAGGGTTGTGAAAACAACGATCAGGAAAACAAACATGAAAATAAATCATGTCTGCCTCCTCTGTGGGAGTCTGGCTGTGTCTGACAGCTACACAATCTTCGGAAAGCTGCTTACTTTGCAATGACATTCTAGAACGTCAGTGCAGAACAAAGTGAGGACCGCCAGGTCGTTTAATGTCTAAAGCTGGTCCAGAAGTAGATAGAAAAATACATGTGATTGACAAGGTTATTGAAATTATATTGTATATTGTACTATGGATGCAAATGTTCCTGGAACTGAACTGCAGTTATATCCTGGACTATTCCCTCTTTTTGCTTGTTTCCACCACTCACTATAAAACCTGAATCAGGGATCAGTAGGAGTTCACCACTGACATTTTGAGCTTTACAATATCGACCAGGATCTACCTACAATAATACTGTATATCACTGACAAGACAGCCAGCATTAACTTCTAAGCCCTTGAAGACCGCTGTGTGCCATAATGTAGCCTGATTGATATATATCCAATAAATACACTTGTCTGCTAGAGGCAAGTGTTCCCTAGTCTTAGTTCCCAGGACAGTTATGAGTACAGAGTATATAAAAGGATCAAAAAGTGGAATTCGTAGACCGTGTATCTCATCAATATGTTCCTAAATGAACTAAATGAAGACTATACGAGAGCAGGATAAAAAATTACTCTTTCCTGTATTTGAAGACATTGTTCCCAATGCACAACTACTGGACATTTTCACTACTACGACATATGGACTCTTTAGACTATGTTCCCACTGAGTTTTTTTTTTAGGTGTTCAAAAAGCATAAGTTTTTAAAGTGGAAAACTACCGTAATTAAAAAAACCCTCTCCATTTTATTTCAGGAGTTTGTTGGTAGAGTTTTTGGATTTTTGAAGCGGTTTGAAGAGTAAGACTATATTCACACTATGTTTTTGCAGCATTTTTCTCAGCAGACAAAACCTGTTCTCTTGGCAGTAAAATTTTTTTGACAATTTTTCTAAAGTTTAGTAAAATCCATTATGCAATGAATAAAATGCACTTTTTTTTTTTAGCGAAACTGGATGAAACTAGAGTTAAAAACGCAACATTCTTTTAGCAAAAATTTTTGCAACTGCATTTACGCCAGTTTTCTGGTGTACGCCACTTTGATAAATCGGGGCCTTAGGATAAGTTCTCTCGATGAGTGTTTGGTGCGTTTAGTTACAATAATCACTTGTGCTTTATTCCTTGCATATTTTTAGTGCGTTTATCGCATTTGTTTTCAGCTGCAGCTTTTGGCTCTTTTAGGTGCGTCCTGTTTACACTTTATTTTGGATCATTTCTGGTTGTTGAGCTTTGATAAAACTTTATTGACACAATTGTGTGCAAATTACGGTACATGCATTCTTAAAGCATTTCTGCAATAAAAACACATTCGTATTTTACATACAGATTTTACTCATCACATTCAAGCCTATGGGAAAGTCTGCAAAATATATAACGCATGTTTACCGCAAAAGATATTCACGTCTTGCAGATTTCAATAATTGCTCCGCAGGTCAGTTTCCACAGTGCAAAAAAAGCACAGTGGGTGTAAGATTTATTGAAATCTCATACAATGTTCAGAAAGGACCTGTCACTCATTTTTGCTGCAGCGAACATATGCAGTGGGAAAAAAAAATCAATAAATCTTGTGAACTTAGAGCTATGTGCACACTGAGTTTTTTTTTGCAAAAACCAAGTAGAAACTGAGCTGAAACATTGGTTTTCTACTCGGTGCCGAAGTTACTGCTTCTAAGAAAAAGCTGCCGGGTTTTGCTGTCGTTTTCGTTGGCTTTTTACTATATCTGAGAGCAGGAGATTTTTAAAAAAATTTGGAAGGAGGAGATAGCAGGACCTCTGAAAAGGTTACAGGGTGTGTGAGATTACACCTAATTTACGTAGTGTTCAACCTCTTTCCGTACAGAAGGACTTTATTTTAGGGCAGAATATTTCTGTCTTTTATATGTAAGGACCGGTCTTTACCCAGTTATCAATTTAATTTTCTTTAATGTCCTTTTTTTCATTTCATTTTTTGGTTGGCATTTTGGAAGGAGGCTGAAGGACATAGAATGGTTGGACGCTCCTCCATCTGCTGTACTGTATGGACGGGACTGTTGTGAGGACGGCACAGAAGATTTGACCATCAAGAATGTGAAGCTTACCAATATCACAACCAGGGTAACTCTTCAAAACAGATGATTTTTTATTTATATACACTTATTTACTACCATTAGTTACAAAGTGGCGAAACTCATACAGGCATGAGGCTTGTGCAGAATGACGTCCTGGCGACATATCATTGACGGTACGTGGTTTAGCCCTGTAAATGGATCTTCCAGCTTACAACTGTCCAACATTGAAAGACAATGCCAAAAACTGAACCTTCATTTTTTCTTTACAGTCCTAAAAATGAATGGAAATAGTACTGGCAAAATATGAACCTCCAGCCCCAACAAGCTGTCTATGTGCTTACCTAATGGCAGCATGTACCCGAGCAGTGGTATCCAGCTGCTACACAACTCCAACTCTTAGACGCTCTGACAGCCAACGCTGGAGGTTGTAGTATCCGCAACAGCTGGTGAGCCGCAGGTCGGAGATCTCTGCACCAGAACGTGCTTGGAAGGCCCACATGCAGGGGGTTCCTGTTTATTAGATAATCCCTGCATGTGTTGGGGCTGTTGAACAGCCATGAGACATGCAGGCGCGGGAACTCGAACATATTATTCGAGCACGCCGGAGACACTCGGTTAGCACTCGAGCATGATCGGATAGCACCTTATCCCAGCACGTTCGCTCATCACTAGTAACAGGCTGTTATACGGACAGAGGTGCATATCATGTAATGGTGTGAATGGCGCCCTATGTGGTCTGTGTCCCGCCTTTATCATGGGCGACCTGCTGCATCCTGTTGTGCATTTGTGTCTGGACATGGTATTGCAAGTATGGCTGCTAATTTGTCTTTTTCAGTGATGTCTTTTATTGATTTTTAGTCCTTTTTTCTGTGAATTGTCCTGTCTGAATTGATAAGATGTCAGCATCCGCACCTCCTCTCTGGAGAGCACTTCACTCCACAATTTCTAGCAATCCCATAGAAAATGAATAGAGCGGCGGTTGCGTGCACCTGTCCCCCGCTCCATTCATATAGGGCTCTGTAGATCAGTGGGGGTTCTGGCGGTTGGACCTCTAGTGATCTAGAAGTTTTTCCTTACCAGGGCTGTGGAGTCGGAGTCGTAGAGTCGGAGCCCATTTTGGTGGAGTCGGAGTCGGTGTCATGGAAATTGAGGAGTTGGAGTCGGAGGTTTGGCTTACCGACTCCACAGCCCTGTTCCTTACCCTATCAATAAGGATGACTTGTAGACTTGGTACAAACCCTTTGATGCAACTTTGTCTCCTCCATATAACTCCTATATGGCTACATTTTTTTAAACTAAAATAAAGATTTTTAATGAATTAGGCATATTTAAGTAATAAACCTAAAATGAAAACGCCTTTTTTTGTAGAAAAATTTATATCCGTAAAGCAAAAAACACATAAAGACACCAAAAGAAAAATTTTTACAACAGGCCAGAGTGTAAATGATTAAAATATATAAAGTTTATTAAATGTATTAAAAACAGTGCATAAAAAAGAGCACCACAGGTAACAGGAAAGAGGCGAGTACACCCAGGTAATATATAAATAAATGTAACAAGTACTCAAAATGTTTTATACTGTATTCACATGGACCCTAGTGCATGTATTGTAAACAAAGAACAAAGGTAATAAATATAATAACCTTTGCCATATTGCACATATAGAAAAACACCTGATATAGGAAATAAAGGCAAAACTAAAATATGTTCATATAGGTCCGAAGGCGTTGCATCAAGGTTTAGATTCAGTTGTGAATGCAAAGTCAGGACGAAGCATTTAATTTCAAAACGCGCGTCGGGTGTGCGGGGTCCCCAGTCACCATTCTTGATGTATAGTACCTTTCATCATGCACTCCCTCATTGTTTGATACTTTATATGTACCGTATATATGGTTTCCTCTTTTCTGCATGCTAGGCTGATGGCTTTGCATCTGGTTGGTAGATCTTGTACTTTTGGCAACTTTGCATTCACAACTGAATCTAAACCTTGATGCAACGCCTTCGGATCTATATGGTCATATTTTTGTTTTACCTTTATTTCCTATATCAGGTGTTTTTCTATATGTGCAATATGGCAAAGATTATTATATTTATTACCTTTGTTCTTCGTTTACAGTACATGCACTAGGGTCCATGGGAATACGGTATATATATCACACAATGTCTGGAAAACATTAGCAACAATGAAGTAAGTGAGATCACAAACCTGAGCAATTTCGGAAACGTACATTCTCCTTTCATCGTTTACTTTGTAGTAGGCCTGTAATAAAAATCCAAAAATGTAATTACATGAATTACTTAGTCTATGCATTTATTTCATGACTTGAATCAGGCATGAGTCTTCGGAAAGAATCCATATTTACTATAATCTAGCACAGAAATTAGTAATTTTAGATATTTTATGTACTTAAAGGAAATGTCTAGGATTTATTTATTTTTTCTAACAAAAGAAATATGATAAAATAAAAAAAATAAAAACTATTCAACGGTGTAATTTCCGCTGATCCAGTCACCTCCACATGGTGTAAAACCACAGAACTAGCCTCAGTGCTGATGCTTTATGGACGGCATTGGACCACTGCAGACAGTGATCGGTTGCATCATTCACGTGGAGAAGTCAACAAAAACAGAGATCTAGGGGGGATTAAAAGTTAAGTTATGGCTATTTTTTGTTTTATTTTAGCAAATTCCTTACTGTAAAAAAAAATATATAGAAACCCTTTAAAATGGATTTGCCCTTATAATATGCCTACATAGGGACAGGAGAAGTAGTAAAGGCGACAGTGCTTGTGTTCATATCCTTTTTTCTTACACATTACTGTGGTGCGCCCCCTACTGATGGGTATGTAATATGTAGCCTTTATCAGTAATGGGGATGGACGCTGGAGGACCTCACAGTAGATGTCCCCTTTACCATTATGTAGGACAGGTGACTTCTTTCCTGCACCAGCTCTCTACCAGATAAGGATGACTTCCAGGGAACGCTCCATCCATGTGACAGTCCTGGCTTCTCACCAGGTCAGCTGTAATGCATCATCATCTATTCATTGTTAGATGTATTATTTATGCCGCTACTTTCTATACTGAGAGACCTATATATAAAGCCGGGGGACATGAGCTATAAAGATTCACAGAAGCTATCCAAGACATTAAATCCTACAAATAAAACTGCTGCTTTATCAAGAATAGAATATTAAAGGGAACCTGTCATCGAATTCATGCTGCCGGAGCACGGACAATACGAAGCAGAATGTCTGTATCATACACTGTGTGCAGAATTATTAGGCAAATGAGTATTTTGA
>VIAB01007794.1:10491-29841 GCA_009801035.1 Oophaga pumilio
GAGGCAATTCCTGTTGAGGAACATGGGATATTTACTAATTTTCCATTTGTGGCTCCAGCATGGAGCACAGCTTACCACTAAGCGGCGAAACAGCAAAATACCATCTAAACCTCCTGTTTCTTAAGTCATACTGTTATACTGATTAAAATTATTTCTTGGTTATTGAAATCCGTCTTGTGGTTGTTTAATCTGTATCTGTAGTTTTCAGTTTATATGAGATTCTCGTACTTTGGGACGGCCTGAGGGAGGTCTTTATGTGGTGCTCTGCTTAGATATGTAGCTGTATGGGTTTATCACAGGTCACTTGATCCTTCAGTGACCTGACCCCTATTTTACATACTGCATAGAAAATTTAAAAAAAATTATCATTCATCAGGAAGGCACCGGCGTCTGCGATGTAGCACGATAAGGTCGATAATATGCCTGAATTCATTTGATTTTGTCATATAATTTTTTTGGAAAAAAAAAATATCTTAATCAAAATGGCGCCGGCGGATGCGCTTGCACAATAGTATCATCCGCAGGCGACATTTTGCTTGAGAGAAAAAAAAATCTGCCTCCATTTAGACGGCGCCTGCGCAGTAGCATCTAATGGTCATTGACTTCGATACCAGTTACTGGTCAATATCTGCAAAACTGTACATTCGTACTATACATAAGGAAAACAGTCACTTTCATTTTATATATATCCAGTACCTCAAGTATTGAAAGACAGTTTCAGCGTGCCACAAAGACTACAACCATCAAAATTATCTGATGTCAAATTTGTCATCATTTATTGTTGGTTCATTGAACACAATGACTTTGGCTATGGAATTATCCAGCCTAATGATCATATAATCCACTAATGGCGAACCTATAGCACGCAGAGCCCTCTCAGCTGGCACGCGGCCTCGCCTCATCTTTGTACTGCAGCTTCCTCTCACACATTGAGCGGCACGGCCGCGGAGCTAAATGATGATGTCATCCTGTAGCGTCTGCGCCGCTCAATGTGTGAGAGGAAGTGAGTGGACGGTAGCTGCTGGCACATGGAGAGGTGAGTGTGGCCGCTGTGGCAACCCACTATGACAAAATTGTTGCCATGACACCCTACTATGACATCATCGTCTCTATGACAACACACTATGACATAATTGCATCATCGTCGCGCATGACAACGCACTATGACATCATCGTCGCCATGACAACACACTATGACAACACTGTTGCCATGACCAAACAACTATGACATCACCATGAGGGCTGTTGTTAATAGTCTAGGAGGGGTCAAAATCCATGGCTCCTTCCCAGCCTATTAATATCATCCTGCAGCTGTTTAGTCTTTCCCTTAAAAAAAAAAAAAAAAAAAAAAAAAAAAAAAAAGAAAAGCAAAAAACAATGCTTTATCATCATACCACTGAACATAAAGTGGAATAACACGCGATCAAAAAGACGGATATAAATAAACATTGTACCGCTGAAAATGTCATCTTATCCTGCAAAAAATGAGCTGCCATACAGCATCATCAGCGTAAAAATGAAAACGTTATAGCTTGCAGAATAAAGCGATGCAAAAATAATTTTTTATATAAAATTGTTTTTATTGGATAAAAGCGTCAAAACGTAAAAAAATGATATAAATGAGGTATCGCTGTAATCGTACTGACCCGAAGAATAAAACTACTTTATCAATTTTACCACATGCAGAACGGTTTAAACGCCACCCCACCAAAAGAAATTTATGAATTGCTGGTTTTTGTTCAGTCTAACCTCCCAAAAATCGTAATAAAAAGCGATCAAAAAATGACATCAACTTGTCCCGCAAAAAATATACCTCACATGACTCTGTGGGTCAAAATATGCAAAAATTATAGCTCTCAAAATGTTGATGCAAAAACTATTTTATGCAATAAAAAGCGTCTTTTAGCGTGTGACAGCTGCCAAGCATAAAAACCCACTATAAATAGTAAATCAAACCCCCTTTATCACCCCCTTAGTTAGGGAAAAATAATAAAATTAAAAAAATGTATTTATTTCCATTTTCCTATTAGGGTTAGGGTTGGGGCTAAAGTTAGGGTTAGGGTTGGGGTTAGTGTTAGGGTTAAGCGCTACAAAGAAACTGGCTCACATGAGACCGCCCCAGGAAAGGAAGACCAAGAGTCACCTCTGCTTCTGAGGATAAGTTTATCCGAGTCACCAGCCTCAGAAATCGCAGGTTTACAGCAACACAGATTAGAGACCAGGTCAATGCCACACAGAGTTCTAGCAGCAGACACATCTCTACAACAACTGTTAAGAGGAGACTTTGTGCAGCAGGCCTTAATGGTAAAATAGCTGCTAGGAAACCACTGCTAAGGACAGGCAACAAGCAGAAGAGACTTGTTTTGGCTAAAGAACACAAGGAATGGACATTAGACCAATGGAAATCTGTGCTTTGGTCTAATGAGTCCAAATTTGAGATCTTTGGTTCCAACCACCCTGTCTTTGTGCGACGCAGAAAAGATGAACGGATGGACTCTACATGCCTGGTTCCCACCGTGAAGCATGGAGGAGGTGTGATGGTGTGGGGGTGCTTTGCTGGTCACACTGTTGGGGATTTATTCAAAATTGAATGCATACTGAACCAGCATGGCTACCACAGCATCTTGCAGCAGCATGCTATTCCATTCCGGTTTGCGCTTAGTTGGACCATCATTTATTTTTCAACAGGACAATGACCCCAAACACACCTCCAGGCTGTGTAAGGTCTATTTGAGCAAGAAGGAGAGTGATGGGGTGCTACGCCAGATGACCTGGCCTCCACAGTCAGCAGACCTGAACCCAATCGAGATGGTTTGGGGTGAGCTTGACTGCAGAGTGAAGGCAAAAGGTCCAACAAGTGGTAAGCAACTCTGGGAACTCCTTCAAGGTTGTTGGAAGACCATTTCCGGTGACTACCTCTTGAAGCTCATCAAGAGAGAATGGCAAGAGTGTGCAAAGCAGTCATCAAAGCAAAAGGTGGCTACTTTGAAGAACCTAGAATATAAGAAATATTTTCAGTTGTTTCAAACTTTTTTGGTAAGTATAAAATTCCCCATGTGTTAATTCATAGTTTTGATGCCTTCACTGTGAATGTACAATTTTCATAGTCAGAAAATACAGAAAAATCTTTAAATGAGAAGCTGTGTCCAAACTTTTGGTCTGTATTGTATATGCCTACATTCTGGCTAAAGCTGCCAATGCCTGACACAATGGGCCTTCCCTTGAGAGGAGAAAAACCCTTGTGTAATTTCGGCAGGCAGTAGAAGGTAGCCACAATCACATCTTTAGGCATTAGAAAGTCAAACTCACATTTATCAATGACCCCAGCAGAAAGGCCTTCATCCAGTATATTCCTCAATTCCTTTACATAATCCGATAAAGGATTCTGAGCCAAAACTTCATAATTATTTCGGTCACCAAGACAAGTGCTACACATTTCCTCATAGTGAACAGAGTCTAGGACAACCACATTGCCACCCTTGTCAGAGGGCTTAATGACAATGTGGTTGTCCCGCTCAAGTTGGTTAATCAAAGTGATCTCTGTCCTAGTACAATTATATTTAGAAAATGATTTGTTCTTTTGCAAAGACCTCAAATCCTGTATAACAAGATTCTCAAATACATCAATTGCGTAGACATCTCCAGTGGGAGGTGGCATCTTAGTGCTCTTATTCTTGAGGTCCGTAAATGAGCCTTTTCCCAAAGTGTTGGGATTCATTTCTCCAATACTATTTAGCAATCTAATATCTGGTAAGAGATCCATAGGTATCCCCATATCTTGACAAACACGATTGTCATGTTGGAGAAAAAAAAATTTCCAACGTATCTTACGCAGAAAGAAATTAAGGTCCTTTACACTACGAAACAAATCAAAATCTGTACTTGGGACAAATGTAAGGCCCTTCTTTAAGACATTTAGTTCTTAAACATTAAGGACTCTCTTTGACAAATTCACCACTTGAATATCGGTTGAGCAGGAAAACCTATTGAGCTGAGTAGTTAGGTTTGGGGCCGGGCTAAGAATCAGGAGAGCAGGCATTATTTCCGAGTTTGATGTAATCGACTCCTGAGGGGGTAACTCTGATCTAAAAAATGTACCCCCTGAGTGTTTTCAGCTCTGTCCGATGGTCCTCGATTTCCTCGGCCTCTCCCCCTATTTCTTCCCCTCCCCCTTGGTGCCCTTATTCTACCCTCAGTATCAGAAAAATCGGTATGTGTTGATGACAGATCCGTCTCAAGATCCAAATTGTTGATCCTATTACCAATGACCATATACGCTTTATTGTCATTGAAGTCTTGTGTGTCCCTCAAATATTGGCGATGTTTACGCTCTTTGAGGTGATATTGAAAACGTTCAAGATTTGTTCGCAATTTGGTTTCTTTAACAGAAAAATCAGACTCTGTCGAAAATTTTTTAGTCACTTCAAATTGCTCTTTCAATTGGTCATTCAATGTAGTAAGGGTTTTTTTTCTCTTCTTCTAAAAGGAGGTGGGAGGTGCAGAGCCTCGAAAATTATCTGAAGGCTGGCATCGTCCCACGAGGATTAAGGATCAACATTTCTGCAGGAACCAGACATAAGAACCCTAGCTTTATAGCTAAGTGGGAGAAAGAGGCTATGAGTAGTTCCCTTTGCTTTATGCAACTAGTGTGACACTGAATTATATCTCATGTTTATCCAGTATGAAGTAAATACTGTTTACTCAAGATATCTTGTTGCCTGAAGCTTGCGTAAGTACAGTGCCGACGATACGAAGAGGCACTCTGTGACAACATCATGGGCTGCATGTAATGCTCCTCCATACAGTACATCATGGGCTCCATGTAATGCTCCTCCATACAGTACATCATGGGCTCCATGTAATGCTCTTTCTTACAGTATATCATGGGCCCCATGTAATGCTCCTCCATTGAGTAATTCATGGGCCCATATATTGCTCCTCCATACAGCACACCATGGGCCCCATATAATGCTCCTTCATACAGCACATCACGGCCCCCCATTTGATTGATAAGTAACCACTGAGGCTCAAGGCGTAATTGGTCTGTAACCAGCAGCGTGATGTAGGGGCAGAAATTGTGATTCCAGTGATTACACTTACTGGGCTACTTGCTGAAGTTTTGATAAAATGACAGTTTTATCAGCAGCAGATTATCACTACAGGACCAGTAAACCTGCTGCCATGTAGCCTTTCATATTCATGAGCACTGTATAATCCTACCCCCATCAAGGATTGGCAGCTTTCTGCCTATGCACAGTGTACACAGAGAGCTGCCAATCAGTGGTGTGAACAGTTGTACCAGGTCTCAGAATGCTAAGCTCGGTATATCTGCCGCAGATAAAACAGGGATTTTATCAAAACTGCAGCAAGTAATCCAGTAAGAGTCACATCACTGGAACCGGGGGTCTCTGCCTCACAAAAGAACTGAAAAAATATAAGCACTGCCCTACGCAAAATAACCTAACAAACAATAAATTAAAACAAATGTAAAACTACTGTTACTTATTCCTGGTGTCATTTATACCTTGAAGCGTCACCGATTTCCAGCTTCAGGTCATTAAATATTACCCACTCAACTGACTCCATTGTAGTCAATGGTAACTAAGCCCCGCCCCTTCCCGCAGCTTTCACTTTCAGCAGTGATGGAACACTCGCATACATCTGCTGACATCACAGTAGGTGTGATGTCACCTGCATAGTGACATCACATTCCACAAAGTTCCATGAACAACTGACTGCAGCCATTGAGCTTCAGTTGTGGTTGGCTTTGACTACGATACACGTGTGGATTGCGTTTTGACAATTTTACATACTTTTTTTGGATAATTGCCCTGTTGTTGCCTGACGCAACATGGACTTCACAGGGAAAAGAAAGAGAAAAAAGAAAGCAAGTCTGGGAAGGAAACCAACAACACCAGATGGACAAGACCTTGTAAATAACAAGGAACCTCCAGCAAAGGTTACGAAGAAGGACCCCCAAAAATCTGGACAGGTTGGTCAAGTATTACCTGACAATGAGGGAACTAAGAATATTTCCTTCTTAAAAACTGTACAAAACAAATGTGGCAAGCTTGTGGTATACATCAGAAATCAAGCTGATAACATTCAGAAAAGACTGAGTACAAGAGAGAAGAAAAGCGAGACTGTGGGTCCAACCAGGATTATTAACCTGAAAGGCAATGAGAGTATAGCAGAAGAAGAAGGCACTGGGAAAAAGAGGAAACGGGAAGATCCAGCCGCCATTCAAGATGACATCTCTGGTGAATGCAGCGGCCCCAGTAGCAAACAAATAAAGACCACTGTCCCTCTCACCAGGGATAAGTTTATCTTCCATAGTATACTTGGAGAAGGGGGTTATGGAAAGGTTATGCTGGCCACTGATAAGATAAAAAAAGAAAGAGTGGCCCTTAAAATTATAAAGAAGAGAAGACTAATCTCCTGCCCTGAATGCCTTGTGGAACACCATGTCCTGAAGATTACCCACAATAGCAGATTCCTAACACATTGCCATGCCGCATTTCAGACTGGAAACCATGCCTATTTTGTCACCGAGCTGGCCAGTGGAGGGGATCTGCATGACTATATATATAGTACCATTCCTCTGAGGGACCCTATAGTATTTATGGCAGCAGAAATCGTTTGTGGCCTACAATTTCTGCACAACAATGGCATCATTCACCGGGACATTAAACCGGATAACATCCTGCTGACTGGTGACGGCCACATCAAAATTACTGATTTTGGACTATGTCTATGTGAGTCTGATGAGAGATTTAATGCCAGAGATTTTGGTGGAACACCTGGGTTTGGCGCCCCAGAAATGGTCATGGGAGACTTTTATGATGCTGGTGTAGACTGGTTCGCCTTCGGTGTCATATTATACCACATGATTCTCCAAGACTCACCATTTGAAGGAGACACCAGTGATGAGATTGAGATTAATGTCATCTACCAGGAGCCATCATATGAATACGCCACTGACCACACTGCCGTTGACATTATGTCCAGACTCCTCTGGAAAGACCCATCTGTCCGGCTAGGGGTAAATGGGAAAATCAGAAATCACCCCTTCTTTTCAAGCCTAAACTGGACAGACATAGAGACAGGAAAAGCACCATCTCCTGTAATAATAGAGAAGAACATGGATATCAGTATGAGACAGCGGATCCCAGCACTGCGCAGTGAGGAACTGAACGAGGCAATTCCTGTTGAGGAACATGGGATATTTACTAATTTTCCGTTTGTGGCTCCAGCATGGAGCACAGCTTACCACTAAGTGGCGAAACAGGAAAATACCATCTAAACCTCCTGTTTCTTAAGTCATACTGTTATACTGATTAAAATTATCTCTTTTTTATTGAAATCCGTCTTGTGGTTGTTTAATCTGTATTTGTAGTTTTCAGTTTATATGAGATTCTCGTACTTTGGGACGGCCTGAGGGAGGTCTTTATGTGGTGCTCTGCTTAGATATGTAGCTGTATGGGTTTATCACAGGTCACTTGATCCTTCAGTGACCTGACCCCTATTTTACATACTGCATAGAAAATAAAAATAAATTATCATTCATGAGGAAGGCAAAGATATCAGCCGTAAGTCGCATTTAATTACTAAGTGTTATTTAGCTCTTCAGCCTGTTTTCATGATGTAGTCAGTTTACAAACGTCTGACCTCTGTAATTACAAAGATTTCTTTACCAAATATTAAGTTCTGTTTTTCTATTGTATCAAATACTTACTGTATTTCATGCAATAAAATGGAAATTTAGGGGAAGTTCACACAAGGCGGTTTTTTTTCTGCAGCAAAACCTGCTCTCTTGGCAGGAAAGCAGCTGCAAAAAAAGCATGTTTTCCTTGATTTTTCAGTGTGTTTTTTGTGAAGTTTTGGCATGCTAGTTTTGTCGCTTGTGCAGGCTGATAAAGTTTACTGTTCAAAAAACATCCTATTCTATAGAATAGTGTTTTGGCCCAAAAAATGCAGCAAAACATGATACCTGCATTTTTGGTGCGTTTTCCACCACCCATTTAAGTCAACGGGTGAAAAACTCTGAAAAAAACGCTAAAAGAAGTGACATGCTCTATGTCCAAAAAACCATGCAAAGCACAAAATACTGATGGCAAAAAAAACAATGTGCATGCTTGAGATTTCTGAAATCTCATAGGCTTTGCTGGTACCGTACAACACAGCTGAAAATGAGCGTAAAAAACAAATTTAAAAAAAAAAAAAATGCAGCAAAAACGCCTAGTGTGAACTTAGCCCAATTATGTAAAAATCATACAATGGGACTAGTAGTAATAGTCCCATCAGCTGCCACCTGCTCTCATTGTTCTCACTTGAGTACAACTCTCACCATTCTTCCCCGCTTGCACTGATCGTTTGCAGAGCAGGGGAGAATGGTGAGAGCGCTCTTCAGCACATCCCTGTGTGTCATCCGTGCGCACATGCGCGGGACCTTTTGCGGTCGTTTCAGCGTCTTTTACCCACGGACAAATGGTCTGTGAAAACACACTGACATGTGCACAGATCTACGCGTACGGCCGGGATCACACATGCGAGAAACTCACACGATTCTCTCGTATGAACACCCGGCGCTGCCACCGGCACTCGGACTGTAGAGTGCGGCTGCATGTATTTCTATCCAGTCGCACGCTCCGGTCCGAGTGCCGGCGGCAGCGTCGGGTGTTCATGCGAGAGACTCGCAGAATTGTGCAAATTTCTCGCATGTGTGACCCTGACCTACAAGTGTCTCCGGTACGTGTGAAAACCACATGCACCAGACACACTGACGTCTGTAATTGGCCTTAGGTAGAGCACTAGCCCATTTCTACCCAATGTTGTAGTGTAGTGGTTTCTTTTTGTTTGCTTTTTTGCAATCTTGTTTAATATTTTGGATTGAAGAACTGATCCCTAAAACTGCATCAATCCTTTGGGACTGATGCGAAAACACAACTTATTTGTCTTTATTTGCTTATTTTCATGCTGTCTAACTAGTTATACCAATTTCATAACATGAGAATACACCATTACATGCGAGGTTGTGCTACCAAAGTTGTCTAGTAGCCTGAAGCTTAGGCCACGTTCACACATTCAGTATTTGGTCAGTATTTGACCTCAGTATCTGTAAGCCAAAAGCTGAAGAGCGTGATAAATACAGAAGTGACGTGTTTCTATTATACTTTTCCTCTGATTGTCCCACTCTTGGTTTTGGCTTATAAATACTGAGGTAAAATACTGACCAAATACTGAACGTGTGAACGTGGTCTTAAAGGGGCTTTTCTTGCGTTGTATCTCCGGGAGCGCACCGCTCCGCCACCTCTTGGTTTCAGCTTCTGAAGACTGACACTTCGGGTCTGCTGCATGGTTGTGCTACCGGTGTGTACGGTGCTCTGTCTCCGGCTGTGAGCTGAGGCGGCTTGGCACATCTGTGGCATGGGAGAAGCACAGGTGGAAGCGTCAGAGCGCTGCGGGCGGCTGGAAAGCGCATAGTCTGCGTGTAGCACGTCTTACATGGTAACCGACCACTCCCAATACACAAGGTGGTCGGTAACCCAGGCAACTGTAAAAACAAAATGCATAAACCCTCCACTCTTGAGATTAGGGAGGATTTGTAGTAAGAAGTAAACAGGTAAGTTGCTGGTTGTTGTGAGCACTTTACAATAGTAGCCGTGTGAGAACTTGAGCTACAGGCAGGTTTCTTTACTCGGGGACATAGCTTCCTGTCTACAGATATTGCCACTTTCATGCGCTGAGAGAAAAAAAGGAGCAACTGTGCTTTGTTTCTTTGTCGTACTCAAATAAAGTTTCGTTTGTGAAAAAAAAAAAAAACCCCCGCCGCAGACTTCAATTCCCGAGATGCCGCCTCTGACGTCATCTATTGAAAGCGGAAAGAAAAAAGCCGTAAAAAGCCCCGCCCTCCGACAACAAGCTCCGCCCACAGTGAATCAGGATACGCGCCGGCGGTTCTCCTGAGTCGCTTCCTCCTGATAGAGCAGAGCCGCAGTGACAGGCCCGCGTCACCCCGGTCTCCAGCGGCAGCGCTCCCGTACCGTCCCTCCCGCAGCAGCCCGCCGTCCTGTCTGACCTGCCGCTCTCCAGCTGAACTTCTCCATGGCGCTGAAGAGGATACAGAAAGTAAGTGCGACTGGGGGGGAAACAATGGAGGCCGCCTGTGCTGGTGCGCTGTCATCTCCAGCCAAGCGCCTCACTGTTGTAGCGCTCCCTTGTGGTGGAGTACTGTAGGTACTGCCCTCCAGCACGTCATTTGTTTGCGGTCCCCTATGCTGACGTCACTGTTGTCATCCAGTATGGCCCCTTCCTATATATATATATATATATATATATATCTCTGAGGGGAGGGGTAGATACTGATAACCATCGTGTCTGAACACTGTACATCCGTCCGGCCCCTCAGGACTTTTGTCTTGGGCCTTGCTCCTTTAGTCGACGTCCACAGAGCGGTTTCCACATAGTCCATGTTACACACTCCGGGCCATTGTCCACAGAGATCCGGGCCCGCCGGGAGCCTCCTACTGTCGGCCGCTTTCGTGTCTTCTCCGCCCATAAGCATGTATGCTCAGTTTGGCCGAGAGTGTATGTGTTTTCTGCAGTATACGCTGTTGACCGCTGTGATGGCGGCTTATCTCACCAAGTGAAAGAAAAGAATTGGGTGTTTAATTCAGTGCGAATCTCCTGGTAAAAATAAAGCTGGACGTGGTCTATTTGGCCTAGATCAGCGGCTTCACAGGACGTTCCTCTAATGTGCATTGGGGCCTGGAGGGTCATACTTTTAAAAGGGTTTTCCCCTGTGGCGTAACTTGGAACTCATGGGCCCTGATGCAAAAGCTCCAACAGGGCCCCCCAATATTTTATATCTTTAATAGCAATAGTCTTTTTTCATAGGCCAAAGGGACTTTTAGGGCCCCCTAGGCTCCAGGGCCCAGGGGCAATTGCAACCCCTGCACCTGTTGTAGTTACACCCTGGTTTTCCCACTACATTGTAAGCTGTGATGCATCTGGTCCAGGAGGGTATAATGCATAAAAAAACCACCGTGTTCTCCTCCCTGTGGTGTGGGGTTCCCACAGCTGTCACCCCGCCACACTGATGGCATCAATATCTGGTGTGGACCCTGGTAGGTGACTGCTGCAGCCAATCTGTGACCTTGGAGTGTCTGCAGCCCCCTTGTTCTGTCCAAATTATGCCCCAGTCATGTATGGCCGCTCCAAGTGGTTTAGATCAGGAGGACTGGGAGCTGCACTGGTGTAATGACTTGGAATAAAGCTGGCGCTACGTGGCGACTGTCCACCACGGGTGTCCCAGCCGGAGATCGCTGCTTGCCACTGCTACGGTGTAGTATAGTGCAAGCTCACACAATAAAAGGTACGATTTTTTTTTTTTTTTTTTTTTTTTTTTTTTTTTTGTCCCAGTACTTTGTGGGTCTTGCCAATAATTTGATGAATTTATAGATGTCCACGTGGGCCGTAATCTGAGTGCAAAACATCTGTGGTTAAAATCTGTATGAGTTTCATGCTGATTTGTCATGGATTTTGCCGCTCATTTACCTCTTTACATTGCAAAATGAAAAAACCAGAAGGATTGGACCTCAGCTCGGTAACAGCATGGATTCTACTCTTGTTTTTTATGCAGCTTATAGATTTTGTAAAACTTTTTCCACCTCTGTATGAGGTGCTTGGTCACTTGCACTGGAGGCAGAATGCGTGCCAAAATCCCGAACAGGGCAGTGGTCAGCCAGTCCATAAAATACAAGGAATGGAGTAACTTTCCAATTATTTGTGTTATACCACAAATCATGTGTCAAACCTAGCGATGAGCGAGTGGGCTCGGATAAGGTGTTACGTGAGCATGCTCGAGTGTTAAGTGTTTTCGGCGACTCCCCGCACCTGCATGTCTTGTTGTTCAATAACCACAACACATGCAGCCGTGAGACATGCAGCCGCAGGGACTTGAACATGTTTTTCGAGCACACGGAAGACATTCGGTTAGCACCCGAGCATGCTCGCTCATCACTAGTCAAACCTAAAACATTTAAGGGGTGTCCGCTCTGTATAAATGATCACCTATTCACTGGAGGGCTGCTCATTGTTAGATCTTTGTAGGTCAAGTGATTGGCATGAAATGATCATTCACAATAATATTTCTGTTTAAGTGGATCTGAAGGGTTATACACTTAGGGAAGTTACAGAGAACAGAAGACATGGTTTAGTTGTAGAAAAAAGCCATTGCACACAGTGATGCCACAAAATGGAAATATTGCACAGAGGTAATAATGTAAGGTAATGACTTGCGGAAACCAATACATTCAATAAAAGAATTTCTCCATTACTAAACAAAGTAATCTTAGAGCTTTATTCTGTTTTAAAGATAACCTCTATCCTACATATAGGGGTTAACTTTATAATTGCTTGAAGTCTGACCTGTGTGGTCCCCACCAATCCTAAGTCTTAAGGGTATGCCACACTAAGCGAGATCGCTAACGAGATCACTAAAACGTCACTATTTAGCGATCTCGTTAGCGACCTCGTTGTGTGTGGCATGTAGCAACGATGTGGCCCCTGCTGTGATGTCGCTGATCGTTCACTAGCATTCTGGACCGTTTTTTGATCGTTGGCGTTCCGCTGGTGAGCCTATATCGTTGTGTTTGGCACCTTTTGCGAACGACGAGCGACCTCGTTTGTGACGCATATGACAGCGGCGCAGGCGGGACTGTTTTTTAGCGTCACGGAGTGGATCGCAATATCTGTAAGTTCTCTTTTGCATCACAGAGAGGATCGCAGAAGTTGCAAAGCAGGCTAGCCGGACGCAGAGAGCAGGAGCGATGCTGGAAATTCCTATGAATCAGTAGCGCTCAGTACATGCTAATGACAGATCCTAACGACCGCCAAAGTCGTTAAAGAGATCGCTGACCGCTGATGAGTCGTTTATGAGATCTCCTGTTTGGCAGCTACTAGCGACCTAAAAGCGATCACACCAACGATCTCGTTAGCTTGCGTCGTTATCGTGATCGCTAACGAGATCGCTAAGTGTGGCAGTACTTTTAGGGCTGTGAAGAGCCCGGCTGAATGGAGCTGTTGATTGATAATGTGCGTTCATTCCAATGAGATCCACGAAGACCAGCCGAGCGCTGCACTAAGCCTTCTCCAGTGCTCCCATTATCGGAGCAGTACTGTGCAGGATTGACTTAGGCTGTGGTTCCACGGTCCGGAACCACAGCGCTTTGGACGGAGCGGAAATTCCGCACCGCCCAAAGCCCCGCCCCCTTTTTGACGCACGCTTTTTCCGAATGTGCTCCGGACACCTCCGGAACACATCCGGAAAGTACGCAGGGCTGCATAGCCCTGTTATTTCCGTTGCGGCGACGCAGCGTCGCCGCAAGTCGCTAGGACATGCTGCGGTCTAAAAAGACGCGCCGCATGTCCGGAAACGCAGGTCTTCTGCCTGCGTATTTTTACGCATGGTGGAGACGGGATTTCTTTAAATCCCCTCCACTATGCTGTAACATCTGGACTCTGCGTGTTTGACGCTGCTCCAACGCACAGCGTCAAACACGCAGCTAATCCGGAATGTTTCCTGATCGTGGAAACATACCCTAACTCTCCATTCAGCTGCAGCACTAAAGCACTGGTTTTCAGGATCGGAGGGGGCCATGGTGGCTGGAACCCTAATGATCAAAAAAGTTATTCCCTCTCTTATGGATAGAGGACAACTTTCAAACTTGAGACCACCCCTTTAGTAACTCCAGGGCAGTTTCATACAAAAAAGGCCTGTACTCCCTCCTAGTCCTGAACCACTCCTCCACACTCTGTACTGTGTCCCCCATCTCAGCACCTGATGAGGGGCACCACATGGCCTCTGATGGGCTGTTTCTTTGCCATTCCGCCCCAGCCGGCGTCCTCCTCTCAGATGGAATATGATGGCTGCAGCCTCATGTGACTCCCTCTGCCGGATAGGAATGTTGGGGGACACAGGGCGGAGGTCCATTAAAGTTTAATAGTGGAGAAATCCTTTAATGTCGACAAGTCATGTAATAGTTAAACACCGCCATATTACAGCATGTTGCCAAATACAGTAGGCAGCAGTCTCATTGCTGACACAGACCTATAATGATACCAAGGCGTCACCGCCAAAAGTAATAACTATTCTTTGTCTTGTTCAATGAAATAAAGTATAGCCGTACAAATGGGTTGGGAGCAATGGGCCATTAGTCACACGATGCCTACGTAAGGGTTTATGCTGCCACAGCCAGTAGTGAATACCGTCATCAGGATGAAGTGCAGAAGCTTGTGAGCCGGCCCTCACTCCTGTATCGGAGTAATGTGTTACTCTATATTGTGTGTAAGGGTATGTGCAGACGATCAGGAATTGGCAGCGCTTTGGACGCAGTGCATGTCCGCTGTGTCCAAAGCGCTGCCGGCTATTGAGTGCAGGTGAATCCGCAGGTGTTCATTGAACCGTGTGGATTCACCGCTTCAATACATTGTATGGGTGAAATTTTATCTTGCGGAGGCCCACGTCTCCGCAAGATAAATGGACATGCTGCGGTCTGGAAAGACGCGCCGCATGTCAGTCTCTGTGGGCGTCTCTGGACTCAGTGGCATGGGATTTCTTGAAATCCCATCAACTATGCTTTACCATCTGGATGCTGCAGGTTGGACGCTGAACAGGTACGCCGCGTCCAACCTGCAGTGTTCACTAATCGGGTGCACCTACCCTAAAAGTCCCCTCTGAAATGTTAAGTGGTTCAGCATGCGTTGGCGCTGTAGAAACAAAAATAAGTAGCGCACACTACAAAATTCTGAATTGAGTAAGCTATACGTGGCACGGCTGGAACTTGTAGTCCTCAATTCTGTATATAACATACAACAGTGCAAAACAGGCAATGAAAAAAAAAAAACAAAGAAAAACAATGATTGTGTCCACCCCAATGTGCATTTTGGCTGACAAGCCTTTGTCTGGGGGATGCAACTTTTTTTTTTTTTATATGACTGTCACTTTTTAAACCCCTCCACATGAATCCCATGTGGGTGCAATCACTGCCTGTGTAGCTAACGAGGACTCTTGTCTCTCTGAGAATACATTATACCTCTGCACCGCTCACCAGTGACTTTCTATAGCTTTTCTGCTGCAGATCTAACTGCTATTCTTTGATGTTTCCCAATCTAAATCTGCGTGTGTTGTAGGGGGATTTTGCTTTGGATTTCAATCCTATATTTTGACATCTGCAGTGAGATTCTGTTATTTCTGAGCCTTTGGTAACAACATTGTAAGGGCGTTTTAAATAATCTCATCCAAATGTATTGTACTGTAATTTACTGCAGATTTGCAGCACAGAATCAGTCACATCTGAACATGGCCTAATAACGTCAGCCGTGTAGGGAGTGGCTTCTTTATTTCTGACTGCTAGTCTATATAGTGTCTAGTCTATATCTGCCAGAGCTGCTCTGATGACTCCACTCTTTGCCTGTGATTCACTGTCATGAGTAACCCCTGACTGGCCAGGAATCTGCCCCGAGTCATCAGCGTGTAGATATGCAGGCTATTATGTTGGCTCCTCACCACCTTTGATAAAGAAGGCTGTTTCCTGGTTGAAGGGTTTTCAGAATTTATTGAACAGCTTGTGAGTCAATGAGGCGTGAGGAACGTTCTTGAGCTGGAGGTAGGGGATGTGAGGTGAGGGCTCTCGAAACTTCTCGTTGTGAAAATGGAGCAGGTAAGGGAGCATACCCGGTTTCATGGATCCTTGCTGACTGTACACATCTGTAATAAAGCTCCCACAGACTGTGGGGTCATCTTGGACATTTTCTATGGATTTTCTATGGGAGCAACGTATCCGCTGGCGGATGGTCGTCCATTAGATCTGTTTTTTGACGGATCCGCCATAGTCTATTTTGGCGGCCATAAAAAACGTTGCATTGGACGTTTTTTAAAAACGGCGGATGCCAAATTTTTGGTGGATCCGTCAAAAAACTTACTTAACGGACGACCATCCGTCAAAATCCGCCACTAATGCAAGTCAATGGGGAAAAAAGCGGATCCGCCAAAAAAAAAATGGCGGATCCGCTTTTTTCTCACTTTGGCGGATTTTGACTGACTTTGTATGACTGAAGTGTAAAAGAGGCCTAAGGTGTGTACAATATTTGTGCTTTAGACACTTTCTGCACCTTGTCTGTATCTCAAATGGCATAAACCAGTGATAAATTTGGCGCAATTTAAGACTGTGCAGTCCAGGTTAAAATGAGAAAGTATTGCTACTTATGCCCCATTAAATGAATACAGGTTGTCCTTCTAATGTGTAGGACTGTGACCCAACTTTTCCCAAATGACAAAAAGAATGGTTGGTCTTGGTAAATTTCAACATGACTTCTCTTTATTCTCAAGGAGATGAGCCTCCTCGAGAGTCATTATTTCTCTCTCCCCTTTTAAAGGGGTTGTCCACTACCAGGACCAACTCCTTCTTAAACTAAATGTTTGGCCCCGATAAAATAATAAAGCCTGTATTCCCCTCCTGTTCCAGCGATGTCGGCACTCGCTGTCTCAGGGCTGTGATGCGGTGGAATGACATGTGACGCTGGTGTCACTGACTCCGCCTTCAGACAAACTGAAAATGAAGAGGAAGCCAAGGATCAGTTGTAGTCCAGACTCCGTCTTTATGTTCAGTTTGTCCGAAGGTAGAGACAGTGACACCAGTGCTGATTGGAGACCGCGAGTGCCGACACCGCTGGAACGGAGCGGGCACTACAGGCAAGTATAGGCTTTATTTTATCGGGCCGAACATTTGGTTTAAGAAGGGGTTGTCCTAGTAGTGGACAACCCCTTTAAGAACGTGCTTGCTCTCGCACTCTGAGCGTGCATAGATGTAGGCGAGTCTGGAAGCTTAGCTGTTGAACACCCTTCAGGCCAACAGGGTTGTAAAGTGTATAGCCACCTCTGACCTTTTTAACATTTAATGATTTTCTAATCTTAACCAGTGGTATCAGTAACACGGGGAGGGATCCCATCATGGTTGGTTCCCCACCAATTACATGTTTAATCTATTTATGTTCATCTCTCTGCCATAATGACAGTTCTGCTTCACGTCACTTGTCTTACCTATTGCATTATTCCTGTGTCCTTTTGTGTATATAAATATGTGATTCTTCAGCTTTTGTTTTAGTCTTTGCCTGATGAAGAGACCTGCGTAGTCTCGAAAGCTTGCAATTTGTTACCATCTTTTCAGTTAGCCATTAAAAGGTATCAACCACTGAGGACTCTCAAGTCTAAATATGTTTATTCTAGTAAATTTATTGCAAAAGAGGTTTGCAGAATCTTCTGATCTGTGGTAGAACCTGTTTTAAATATTATGGAGTTGCTGTTCCCTAAAATAAGTTTTTAAAGTTTCTTCTAAGCAGCCACTATTTCCCTTCTCTAGTCAACTTTCATGAAAATAACTTCTCTACACTGTCCAGGTACTTCAGGGATAATCAGATGGTTTCGATGATATTTGCTTAATCTGAAACTGGGTGTAACGAGTACATAAATGCCTGGACTCACGGATTTGCATCTGGGCACTCGGCCCATTTCTCCAGTCCAATTGCTAGATGCTTGTTTAGTTAGAACATGCTTTGTTTGTAGCCAAAACAATGACCATTTTCTCCTCTTCGTACGTGGTCGGTGGGGTATAGAAAATCTTCTTGGATTTGAGCTCTTGATGTAATTGTAGTCTGGTCTTCTATTCCGTATGTTGAATGTAACATTTCCATCTCATACAGAGGCATGTAAAAGGTTGGGCACCCCTGATCAAAATTACTGCTGTTGTGAACAGTAAAGCAAGTTGAAGATATGATATGATCTCTAAAAGGCCTAAAGTTAAAGATGACACATTTCCTCTGCATTTTATCCCAAAAAAATGTTTTCATCTTTTACATTTTAAAACTTGGGGTATGTTTCCACGGTTAGGAAACAGTCCGGATTTGCTGCGTGTTTGACGCTGCGCGTTGGCGCAGCGTCCAGATGTTAGAGCATAGTGGAGGGGATTTCAAGAAATCCCGTCTCCACTATGCTTCAAAACACGCAGGCGGAAGACCTGCGTTTCCGGACATGCGGCGCGTCTTTTTAGACCGCAGCATGTCCTATTCCCTTCCGGCGACGCTGCGTCGCCGCAAGCGAAATAACACAGGGCTATGTAGCCCTGCGGTCATTCCGCATGTGTTCCATGAACACATCCGGAATGACCGCGCGTTCAAAAGGGGGCGGGGCTTTGGGCGGAGCGGACTTTCCGCTACGTCCAAAGTGCTGTGTTTCCGGACCATGGAAACACAGCCTCACAGAAAAAAAAAAAATGGGCCAGTGCAAAATCTTGGGCACCCTTCATGGTTAGTACCTAGTAACACCCCCTTCTGAAATTATCACAGCTTATAAACTTATTTTTTGTAGCCAGACAAGAGTCTCTTAATTCTTGTTTGAGGTTATTTTCATCCTTTTTTCCTTGAAGAATTCTTCCAGTTTTGTGAGATTCCTGGGTTGTTTTGCATGCACTGCTATTTTTAGGTCTAGCCACCGATTTTCAATGATGTTCAGATCAGAGGACTGTGAGGGCCATTGTAAAACGTTCAGCTTGCAACTCTTGAGGTAATCCTAAAAACACTTCAAAATCCACCATAGACTATTAGTGATGAGCTAGTATGCTCGTTGCTCAGGTTTTCCTGAGCACGCTCGGGTGGTCTCCGAGTATTTGGGCGTGCTCAGAGATTTAGTTTCTGTTGCCGCAGGTGCATGATTTGCGGCTACTTGACAGCCTGAATACATGTGGGGATTGCCTGTTTGTTAGGGAATTCCCACATGTATTCAGCCTGTCAAACAGCTGCAAATCATGCAGCTACAGCAACAGAAACTAAATCTCCGAGCACATTCAAATACTCTGAGACCACCCGAGCAACGAGTATCCTCGCTCAACACTAATCATTCTATTTGTAGAAGCCATCCTCTTAAACTTTAGCTTTTTTACAGATGGTATGTTTGCATCAAGAATTTGTTGAAATTTAATTCAATCCATTCTTCCCTCTACCCGTGAAATGTTCCCGTCGCCATTGGCTACAATACAACCACAAAGCATGATTGATCCTCCATGCTTATTGGTTGACGAGATGTCCTTTTCCTGAAATTCTGTGCCCTATCTTCTCCACACTTATCTTTTATCATTGTGATTGAAGAGTTCTATTTTAACCTCATCGGTCCACAAGACTTGTATCCAAAATGTATCAAGCTTGTTTAACCCCCTCTCTGCCATCCGACGTACTATCCCGTCCATTAAACCCATGACAATCTGCCCATGGACGGGATAGTACGTTGAAGCGATCAGC
>VIAB01007796.1:37370-49746 GCA_009801035.1 Oophaga pumilio
ACTGCCATTACCTTGACCCCTGTTTTTTATTGACTCTGCACCTTTTTTTACATCTGAACTTTTTTTTTTTCTCCCTTTAACTGTTTGCCTCCCTACGTGGAGTATTCCCTTGTTAAGTAAAGCTGTTAACCATTGCTCATCTCTTGTCCATCACAGCATCAAGCAACCTGCGCCCACTTGGCGTAGTCAGCAAAATGAAGTCCACGGACACAGAGGTGGCAGATCAAGTGGTCAGGGGTGCCCCAAGTGTCAGTATGCCACTGGGGGCAATGTTGAGCAACCTCCCAAAGTTTACAGGGAGTAACCCTCTGCTATGGGACTGGACTGAGTGGGTCAGGGGTATGTTGAGGATGCACCCCATGACCCCGGCGATGGAGGCAGAGATTACCATGATGGCCCTGGATGGAGAAGCGAGATGCTCTGTCATGTTCCGGCCCCCCCATGAGTGAGATACCTTCAGCAAGGTGTTACGAATCTTAGAGGAAATGCGTGGGGACCCCACGAACGTCGGAGAGTTGCGCATGTGCTTGCTTAGCCATGCCCAAAGGGAGGGGGAATCCGTGGCCCAATACATGAACGCACTGTAGGAGATTCACGCTGCGATCGTTAAGCGACATGACGTAGGTGTAGGGCCTCATGACATAATTCTGAGAGATCAGCTAGCGACAGGCTTTAGAGATGCGCTGCTTAAGCAAGACTTGCGTGAGCGCCTGCGAGCTAACCAGTGCATGACCTTTTCAGAAATGGGGGCAGAAGCGTGCAAAAGGGAGCAGGAGCAGGGGACCACAGCCTTGGCAAGAATGGTCTGGATCCACGAAGCACCTACACCTACCCCAAACGAGGAAGAGCCGTAATGGTCCTGCGAATTACGGCAGGGAATGTGGAAGATGAGGGCAGAAATCAAGAGCCTGAAGGAAGCCCTTGCTGCTACCTTGGAGTCCACTCCCTTACCACGGGGTAACTTATGACAAGAGGTGACAGAAGTTA
Organism: Oophaga pumilio; assembly: GCA_009801035.1. NCBI lineage: Eukaryota > Metazoa > Chordata > Amphibia > Anura > Dendrobatidae > Oophaga > Oophaga pumilio. Next base: position 38,358 of record VIAB01007796.1, read on the forward strand.
GAGGAGAGACGTGGAGCATAAGAAAAACTCCAGCAGCAGCCCCAGAATTTAATTCCAGATACTGGGGTGAAGAATGCCTACAGAGGGGGTATGTCTCCCGTGGAGAGCGGCGATCCAGACCAAAGCGCCCACCAGACAGGCGCAGAAGTGGGTGTTGGACATGTGGAAGAATGGGACACCTGTCAAGAAGTTGCTCTACAAGAGACAGCTGACGGCAAAGATTCGCTCACCCTTCCAAAGGTCATGCCCACTGGAGAGAACACTGCCCCTGGAAGAAATGGTACGGTGAGAAGAGGGGAACCTCACCCAGAGGAAGGCAGAGCCATGGCGTTGGACGCCGAGAAGAGAGAGAGAAGATGATGACTGTCTGCAGTGAGATGTCTGCGCTGCTCAGTCGCATGGAGGCGAATCGGGTGGAACGCCAAATTGGATCCCAGGGTCCTGTCTGTGAGGATCAACCCGAAAGAGTGAAGAACGTGTCGAGTGTCCCCGAAATGCTCACTCCCATGATTCCCGATGGTGATGAGGATGAATCCCTTGCCTCGTTCCCGGAGATGGATAGTTCACTGAGAGAAGTACATAGGCCTGGAACTCCAGAGAGCCCGGACGTACTCCCATCCTCTACGACCTAACCTGAAGTTCTGGGTACTCCTGATCAGCAAATTCAAGAGGAGCCTCAAAGTGCTCAGTGTTACCACGCTAGTGTTTTACCCCTGTGGTATGCACAGAACAATTTCTTCTGGCAAAATGTAGTGCAAGAGAGGCAGGAATGGATACGAAAACTGTGGGCATCTGTCCCACCTCAGGAGCACATAGAGGAACACGAAGAGTTCTCGCCTGTGGAATGGCGAGCTAAAGGAGAGGAGGAGTGTGAGGGGGATGATTGGACCACGGGTACCTGCAAGCCTGGTCTGGAACTGTTGAGCCTGCATCCCCAGTTGCCTGGGGGAACCAATAGCGAGCCGGACCATCGTCATGACCGAGGGGGGCGGGGTAAGATAAAAAGGAGATAGCACGTGCAGCATGGGAGCTTGGTGCCAATCCAGGGCAGTGCGCACTCAGGTGTGAGGCGCGCTCTGCTCCCACTCCCCACTGAGTACCGGCGCTACAACAGGGCCTCACCGCCTGCAGAGGGACCGCTGCCAGGATAGAAGCCGGCCGTGCTGCAGCAATCCAGAGAGAGAGGGACTGCTGTGCTCAGGGAAGCCGTGTGTTTAGCATCAGCCAGAGAGAGGAGTGCTCCGTCCTGGGAGCACCCGCATTGCGCAAGCCTGCGTCCGTTTACCCCTGCTGCCGACAGCAAGGACCAGAGAGAGACGTGCAGTGGGTGCCCGGTGACTACCAGAGAGTGAGACGCCGTACGCTTTGAGTACAGTGCACGTGCCCCATAGAGGTGACCAGGTACAAGACAGACACTTGCACCCTGATTTTGCCAGTGTACATTTGCCGAGCCACATTGGGCTCGTACAGGACTGCACCCTTGTCAGCTAATTCAGCATATGGACTAGGGGCTCAGCGGAAGGTACCGGAGACCGACCACTACCACCAGAAGAAAGACCATCGTTATGTTCAGGACCTCATAAGACAAGCACCGTGCCCGTAGTTGTTGGCGCCATCAACTGCCACGGCCTGGAAGACGTCTGACAGGCTAAGTTTATCTCACACGAACTGCCATTACCTTGACCCCTGATTTTCATTGACTCTGCACCTCTTTTGTATCTGAACTGTTTTTGTTCTCCCTTTAACTATTTGCCTCTCTGTGTGGAGTATACCCCTGTTAAGTAAAGCTGTTAACCCTTGCTCTGCCTCTTGTCTGTCACTGCATCTCGCAACCTGCTCACACATACCAGGACACGTATGAGAAGGTCATGCATACAAGGATAGGAATGAAGAGCCATGCATTCAACGATCGGGATGAGGAGCCATTCATACAAGAATAGGGATGATGAGCAATGCATACAAGGATAGGGATGAGAAGGCTATGCATACAAGAATAGGGATAAGGAGCCATGCAAACCAGGATAGGGATGAGGAGTCATGCATACCAGGATAGGGATAAGGAGCCATGCAAACCAGGATAGGGATAAGGAGTCATGCATACCAGGATAGGGATGAGGGGGGCATACCAGGATAGAGATGAGGAGGTCATGCATACCAGGATGGTGATAAGGGGACAATGCATACTCGGTTTATACTCAAGTCAATACGTTTTCCCAGTTTTTTGTGGTAAAATTAGGTGCCTCAGCATATACTCGGGTCAGCTTATACTCGAGTATATACGGTAATTACTTAGAGGGTTTCTTGAGTTCCTTTGTGATCTTCTGACTATTATACACCTTCTTCTTGAAGTGATGTTTTTGGTCAACCAATACTGGGGATGGTAATTCCCTGAATTACCTCCATTTGTACAAATTCATTATAACTGTAGATTGGTGTAGAGCAGACCAAACTGTTAACAGATGGTTTTATTACCTTTTCCAGCTTGATGAGCCTCAACAATTTTTCCACTGATGTACTCTTAAATATCATTTGTTTGTGTAATAATACACTTTCACAAACGTGTTGTGAAGATCAGACTATTATAGATCCCTGTTCTTTAAATAAAACAGGTAAACCACTTACACCTTATTGTTTGTTCCCAAAAAATATTGAATATCTGTATCTTGCCATCTCAAGTGAAGGAAATCATAATATCACAAAGCTTTTGTTCAGAAAGTGAACTGCAATAGCCTAATGAACAAAAGCCCAAGTTAAAAATAAAAAGTTGGCATGCTGGGTAAAGAAAACAAGAATGCAATGATTTGGAAATCTCTCAAAGCTATATTTTACTCATAACAGAACATAGAGCACAGATCAGAGTGAACGTTAGACATGTTTCCAATTAATTTGAAAAAATTAACTTATTTAGAAATTTATGGCAGTAACACATCTCAAAAATGTTGAGACATGGCAATATGTACAATTCTGTAGCATTCCCTCTTCTTTTTACAACAGTATGTAAATGTCTGGGAAGTGAGGAGACCCATTGCTGGAGTTTTGGGAGAGGAGTTTATCCTGGACCCATAGAAGCGCTGTGGAAGCATGAAACTGCAGTGGTCCACCACGCTCCCGCACACTCCCTTGTACATCACATGGATGTCCAGTTTTTTGTATTAATGGACTTTTAAATTCCAGGATGTGGTGAGTGCTGCTTTTCTTTCTCTTCATATGGACACTGTTCAAGATGTTTAAGCTGCCATAGGTTTTAACACAACCCAATACCATTAGAGGTGCAGGCTTTTCAAAGCTGGGCACTGATAACAAGCTGTATAGTGCCTTTCCTCTGGAGTCTGCAAAACATGGAATCAATGGTTAACATAAATAATTTCGAAATTTGATTCATTTGACCACAAAACAGTTTTCCATTTTGCCTCAGACCATTTAAATTGACCTTTGTACCAGAGAAGAAGACAGCGTTTTGGGAGTGTGTTGATACTGTAGGTCGTGACTCCATGATGACTTTTCACAGTCACAGCTTATCTCTGCAGGCTTCCATCTTCTCCGGTCTTAAAGTTGCATATCCCAACAGTGTCTTTAAACAGTGTCATTATAATGCTCATAAATCAAAATAACCACCCATACTGTGCCCTATGTTGTTCCCCTCAATAAAATAACTGCTCTCTGCATAAAAAATGACCCACACTGTCCCTTTTATGGTACATGGCTTCCACACTATTCTATCCTATAAAAATGTTCCCACTGCACTATCTCTCCTTATAAACTAAAACATCACTCTGTCCTAAATTATAAATCAGATCCAGCACACCTTCCTGAATTATGGACTATGATCTCCACATTTTCCCAACCTCATGCTGCCCCCTCTTCACACTGTTCAACCTCATGCTGCACCCTCTTCTTACTGAGCACTACAAGCTGATCCTTCTACATACTACTGATCACCCATATTGCCCTTTCTTCATAATGAGCCCCTCTTGCAATACTGAGACCCCCATGCTGCCGCTCTCCTAATAATGGGACCACCACACTGTCTCATTCTCCATACTAGAACCTCCACGCTGCCCCACTCTCCATACCGAGACTGCCGAGCTGCCCCTCTCCCAATCTTGAGACACCCACGCTTTGCCACGCCCCATACTGAGACCCCCACACTGCTCTCTCTGCAATCTGTGCCCCCCATGCTGCCCCACTCTCCATACTGAGCTATCCATGCTGCCCGATACCACTATTGAGCCTTCCTAACTATCCGCCACCATACTGAGCTATCCCATTCTCTGTAAGCCCCCGAACTCCCTGTCTACAGTACCCAAAGTCGACAGTAATATTCCCAACCCCAAATCAACAGTAATAGCCCCCATATCATTCACTCTATTGTAATAGCCCCACATCCAAAGCCTATTGTAATAGTCCCCCTAAACCCATCTACATTAATAGCCCCCTTTCCATCAGTTTACTGTAATGGCTCCCCTAACCCCTAGTCTACAGTATTAGGCCCTCTAAGCCGCAGTCTACAGTAATAGATCGCCTAAATCCAGTATATAGCAGTAGCCCCCCTAACTCCAATCTACAGTAATAGCCCCGCTAAACCACAGTCTATAGTAATAGCCTCCTCTGAATCTTCGGCTCTATGAGGACTTACCTGCTCCCTGCACTGGGGCTTCTCTTCTTTCGCAGCGCTCTGCTATGGCTTCTGCAGAGTGGTGTCATGACCTCTTCTCGCTGCAGCTACATCAGCAGTGTTAGAATGCTGCAGCACGTTACAGCAGGGAGCTGATTGGCGCTCCTCTAACCCCAGAAGTGGTATTTGGTAGTTTTTTGCAATCAAATGACTTTTCACACCCACATGCATTTGGCACCATTGCAAGTACTATCCAAGGTTGTTTGTCTTCATATACAAAGACATTTTTGCATATGTCTTTTATATCTGAAGAAGAGGATTGTCTCCCCGAAACATAAAGTCTGCACACGGTATTCTAAGCACTGTAGACTGGGAATATTTTTCTTATGCTTATTCTGTTTTATGTCCAGTATAATAACCTATCCTCTGCACCTATTAAATCTCCAGTATCTGTTCATCTGAAGGCGGTTTCCTGGAAGACACGTGCTACTGATTACACCAAAAACAACAAAAAACTGAATATACTTGTTGTGACTTCAACACCACAAGGTGAGAATACTGTTGTGTGCGCAATATTACTCTATGTGGCGCTCTGTCATTTGTTTTCAGTTGCTTACGGTCCAAAAATTCCTGACACTTTTTGTGTACAATTTTGATTCAGAAAATGTATGTAAATAAAGCCCAGAACGCCTTGAAATTTTGTGACTTTTGCGCTTTTTCGCCAGTCTTGGCCAGCTTTGCTAAAGTAGGTGGAACTAGGTTCCCCATCAAATTCTTGAACTGGTGCCTGCTAATTGTGAGATTCATTCATTAATAGGCTTACGGCTCCTGATGAATGAATTTGGTGCATCTTACTTCAGTGTAACATTCATTAAAAATGGTGCGCAAAGCACCAGTCGTAATGCATTGGGGCCATGGCTTAAACATAATGATTTTCAGCATTTTTTATGTGTTTTAGTACCTGCTTTTTATGTATTTTTAATTTTGGTTTTTATCAAAAGTCACGAGATTGAAAGTTCATGTGATTCCTAGCTTTTCCTTAGAACCCCATTATTTCCAATGTGAAAAACACTACATGAAACGCACCATATTAATCATAATAAGCCGTGAGGTTTTTTCGAGAATTAAATAGCAGGCTGAGATTTTGATAAAAAAACACAATCATTAAAAGTAAGTGAAACCACAATCAAAAACAAAAAAAAAGCCACAAAATAAGCAATATCTGTATTGCATTGAATATTTCTCTTTTATCAGCATTAGCTCCCAAAAGAAAAACTTGCACTAAAAGCGCAACTTCTTTCATTAAAAAAATAAATACATAAATAAAAAATCTGTGCAAAGGTTTTCAGATTTTATGCCAATCATGCTCAAAGCATTTTCTAATACACTTTGTGAAAAATCTTATCAGACTTTTCATGCTTAAAAACCCGGCACAATGTCAATGTCAGCACTGTAATAATGTAACCGAGCAGCTGCAATTGTCATGTAGGTTAAAAGTCATGTTCCAAATCCCCCACTCACCATGACTTTACATTTTCTCAGTCACAATCTTTCTCTTTCTATGTGGCTAAAGTTTTTGCAGTTCTTTAGATTTTTTCCTAACATTCCTAAAATCTCTTTAACCCCTTAAGGACCAGGGGTATTTTCATTGTTGTGTTTCCATTTTTTGCTCCCCTTCTTCCCAGAGGCATAACTTTGTTATTTTTCTGTCAATATGGCCATGTGAGGGCTAGTTTTTTGTGGGACAAGTTGTACTTCTCCAGTACACAATATGGTAAAATTATTGGTGCTGTTCAAAACGGGAAAAAAATAATCAAAGTGCGGTGAAATTGCGAAAGAAAGTGCAATTTCACAATTGTTTTTTGGATTTTTTTATTACAGTGTTCACTAAATGCTAAAACTGACCGGCTATTATGATTCTCCATGTCATTACGAGTTTGGAGACACCAAATATGTCTAGATTCTTTGTTATTTAAGTGGTGGGAAAAAAAATCCAAAGTTTTTTAAAAAAAAAATTAAAAAATGTCGCCATATTCCGAGACCCGTAGCATCTCCATTTTTCGACATCCGGGACCGGGCTTATTTTTTGCGCAGCGATCTGACGTTTTTATTGATACCATTTTGGCTTAGATATGATCTTTTGATCGCCTGTTATTGCATTTTATTGCATTGTTGCAGCGACAAAAAAAAGTCATTCCGGTGTTTTGATTTTTTTCTCGCTGCAACCCTTTAACGATCAGATTAATTCTTTTTCTATATTGCTAGATCGGGCGATTTTGAACGTGGTGATTCCAAATAGGTGCATTTTTTTTTTAATTGTTTTATTCTAAATGGGGCAATTTGAAATTTTATTTTTTTTATATTTTCAAAAACATTTTTTTTTTACTTTCTTCAATAGTCTCCATAGAAGCTGCGATCATCCGATAGCTTGTGCTACAGCTCTGCTCTATGTAGCAGAAATGCTCACTTGCTATGAGCGCCAACCATTGGGTGCGCTAATAGCAATCTGACAATAACAACCACAGGGTCTCCTGCAGTTCCCGGGTTGTCATGCTAACCCATCGGCAACCCGCCGTCATGTGACACGGGCGCCAATGGGCGTGTCAATGATGCGCTTCCTGCGAGTGCATGTTAATTGCCGCTGTCAGAGTTTGACAGTGGCATTTACCACGTTAACAGCCACGGGTGGATTACGATTCCACCTGCAGCTGTTAGGGGAACATGACAGCTAATCAGAGGTGAAGCCCGCATCAAACAGAGAGAGGCGTCCAATGTCGGATATATCCGTCATTGGACATTAAGGTGTTAATGCCTCTTTCAGATCGCCATTTTTCACATACGTGTTTTACCGAGTTTTTCACAGATAGAACATGTAACCGTATAGTCTGTGGTACTGTTCACATACCGGTGTTTTTTGGCCTGCAAAAAAAATCATGGAGACATATCCTTGTTTGACCCGAGTGACAGATCAAAATCACTCATACAAGTCAATGGGGCAGTGAAAATCAGAGACAGAACATGGATGGCATCGGTGTATGATCCCTGTGCTGTAGGTGAATAATATTGTAATGGGTAGGAGAAGCTCAAGGCCATGTTCACACGTTCAGTATTTGTTGTCTTTTTACCTCAGTATTTGTAAGCCAAAACCAGGAGTGGGTAAAAAAATACCGTAGTGGTGACAGGTTTCTATTATACTTTTCCTCTGACTGTTGCACTCCTGGTTTTGGCTTACACATACTGAGGTAAAAAAAACACCAAATACTCAATGTGTGCATGTGGCCCAAGTTCCACTCCTGGTTTTGGCATACAAACACTGATGTCAAATACTGATGTGTGAATGAGCCCTTACAATATAAACCACCACCTGAGGTTTCTGATAGTGGTGGCCTCAGGAACACCTACACCATGACGTGCTGTGTTTTCGTACTGAGAGATTCTGGCAGACATGGGACATAACATAGAAACCCTTTAATGTTGGAATGATTAGTATAATTGCACGGTTTATCTGACGATTGATACTCTTTGAACCTTTGCATCATCAGTTACTATATTATTTTGAAACAGTAATTATCTGTGATACTATATTGCCTCTATGACATGTGTTTGCTCCTTGGCCTAGCAGCAGAAGCAGCAGCAGGAGGAGGAGGCAGCATGCAGCCCAACTACCGGTTACACCCTTTGCTCACTGTTGTGCACGTCACATACGAGCTCGAAAATCAGCTTACATTACATCTTACACTGGCTGAACATGGCTGTACACATATTAGTCTGCCAGATATGTATTGCTATTATTACACTGCCAATCCACATTCTTTACATGTTGGGTCTGTGGAATCCTTTAGCTAAGAAGTGGCTGCTGCCTTACCTCTTGAATAGAATCACCAAGACCTACAACAAATACATGAAAGACTACAAGAAAGAACTATTCAGCAACTTAAGTGATTTTAAAGGCCCCTCTGGAGATCTCAAAGTTCTAGAGCTTGGTTGTGGTACCGGTGCCAACTTCCAGTTCTATCCTTCAGGATGCACAGTGACGTGCGTGGACCCTAACCCGAACTTCAGGACATACCTGAAAAAGAGCCTGGCCGAGAATGATCATGTGCATTTCCAGGATTTTCTAATAGCCCCAGGCGAGAATATGCCCCAAGTAGCCAGCAGTTCCATGGATGTGGTGGTCTGTACATTGGTACTTTGCTCTGTGGAAAATGTTGATGGCATCCTGGCAGAGATACATAGAGTCCTGAAGCCTGTGAGTCTTATTTTTTGTATTACCAAACACACAGTAAATATTTGATTTAAAAAGCATATTACGGGGGCATTTCAATTGCAAAAAATGATCATCTATATACAGGACAGGTGATAACTTTAAGATTGTAGGTCCAGTTGCTGAGAGCTGGGCAGCACGGTGGCTCAGTGGATAGCACTGCAGCCTTGCAGCGCTGGAGTCCTAGGTTCGGATCCCACCAAGGACAACATCTGCAAGGAGTTTGTATGTTCTTCCCCGTGTTTGCGTGGGTTTCCTCCCACATTCCAAAGACATACTGATAGGGAATCTAGATTGTGAGCCCAATCGGGGACAGCGACGATAATGTGTGCAAACTGTAAAGCGCTGCAGAATATGTTAGCGCTATATAAAGATTATTATTATTACCTCCACAGATCACCAGAAAGGGGCACTTTTGTTCTCCAGCTAGTTGAGCAAGTTCATTGTCGCTTTATTCAGATGGGGGACAAAAGTACCTTTTTCTGGAATTTAGTGGTGGTCTCAGTACTTGGATCCCCATCAATCTAAGGGCTTGCTCACACGAGCGATGATTCTCTCTTTCGAGAGAATAGGATCAATTATGCTAATGACACTCAGCTCAAACTCTGATCAGCGCTTGAGCCGAGTGTCAGTTTACTGTGATCCGATTTTGTCTCATATGAGAGAACAGTTTCACAGGTGTGAAGAAGATGGAGAACTTAATTTCTCCATCTTCTCCATTGTCTCTATCCGCATAAATGGGAGCAAACCCTTAAAGTAATCTATTCTGTGGATAGGTAACATCTTGTAACCTGTATCCCCCTATAAGTTTATGGTCACCTTTTGAGACTGTAAATATGGGAGTAGGGCATTTGAAATTCTGGAGTCCAGAAAAGCTGGGTGACTACTGCTGTGGCAGAAGTAGGAGAAGTGGTGGCTACATTGTCACCCAGCTTTCCTAAATACATAAGTAACACTTCACTAAACAGAATGCTTGTCTACTAAGGGCTCTTTCACACATTAGTTTTTTGGTAGGTGTAGTATCCATTATTATTTACATATAAAAATGAATGTGCCTTTCTTTTTTCATTTTACGGATAAGTCCACAAGTGAAAAAAAGTGCTAATATGATGTGCATCGCGCAATCAAACTGGCCTCGGTAAGTCAATGGCTCAGTGAAAAAAAACAGCACATGGGCATGTTGTGGAAGGATCTTCCCGTCTATTGTCAGCTCTAGTCAAATATTTTCACAATTCCAAGATCGGCCACTCCTTACCAGCTTGTGAAAGCGCTCAGTGACTTTTGACCTCAGGTTTGCTGTAGCAACCTACGGTAAGTTATTAACGATTTTTATTATTTTTTGGCCTGTGACCTAGATTCTGTGTGAGAAGCTACATAAAAGCTCCACTGCACAGTACCATGGTTTGTCACTGTGTCATCTATATTATGCAACTAGAGACAATAGTGCAGACATCAGGAGCGAAACGCAATAATCCCGTTATGGGATATCCTGTTCTAATTCTGGCCATGCTTTTACATGCACATTTAGAAAGAGGCCACAATAATTAGGCATTTGCATGACAGTCTGTGTGGATCTGAAAATTCATGCTGTTTTAGTACAAATTGGCAGAGATTTCAAATGATCATTAATGTCCTTACATCAGTCAACGCTAATGGAAACATTATCAACCAAATGATAACCGCACCAATTTGCTGACACATAGAGACGTTTAATACTAGAGGTAGGACCATCCTGACTGGGTACACTTTGTCATGGTGGGATGACTTTCACGCTTTTTTGATCAAATTGCTGTAAACCAAGTACCCTATGCAGGGGCAGATTAAGAGTAGCCAGGGTCCCGGGCAGTTTAGAAGGCCTGGGCCATCCCAGGTGCCCAATGTATCATGTGACATGTCACATGATCCCCCTGGTAGATCACGTGATAGGTCATGTGAGTAACACCCAGGTGCTCTGGTGCACATCCTCACACGAAAAACGACAGAAATAGAGCCGCGCAAATTTTTCCCTTATGTACAGCACTATAAATAACGTAACTAGCTAGACAAGATAGAGCAGGGGTGGGAGATTAATTTTCCCAACGGGCCACATGACAGGCCATGACTATTGTGGAGCCCAAACCAATAGGCTGAAATTAATTCTACTCAAAATTAAATAATTATTAATAATTGTATGACTTAATATTGAGCAGAATTAAGAATGCAGACATCCCCCTATATACAGTATGACCCAGCACAAATCCCCCTTTATGCAATATCAGCCCCCACATAGGCCCCTTAATCAACAAGCAAAGCAATAAAGCTATGGGGCCCTTACACATGTAAACCATAACTAAAAAAAATGAGCCCACATATCGCTCCCTATATACAGTATGAGCCCCATACAGCAGTATGAGCCTGTACATAACCTCATATACAGTGAGCCCACACATAGAATACCATATACAGTATGAGCCCCTATATAGCCTTCTATATAGAGAAAACAAAAAACAAGAAACAAATATCCTAAAATA
>VIAB01007797.1:7443-24254 GCA_009801035.1 Oophaga pumilio
TACCCGATACTTGCAGTATCGTATCGCTCAACACTACTGTTAAACTGTAAATATGTTTTCGCTTTATAATAACTCTCAGTCTTTAAATTAGAAGAAACTTAACAGGAGACCAAGATACTCAAAGATATTAATTTTATTAAACAAACATAATAAAAGCAAGGCAGTTACCACAAAACACAAGAAAAAGGTGGATGACCCAGGAATGATACACAAAGCAGTTTTTATACCATTATGCACAATAAATAATGCAGGCCATATTCCTGCAGAAGTAAAAGAAATTGAACTACGAATGAACTGTCTTAAATGCCTCAAAGTGACTACAACAATTTAAATAAACCCAAATGGGGTCAAGGTGGAGTCAGACATATGCATTTATAAATGCAGGAAAAGGCCACATATATATAAAACAAGCACATATAATGTATGCATACTCACAATGTAATAAAGAAAAGAGGTATATTGGTTTTTATACCACTATGCACAAATCATGATACAAAACCACATATCTGCAGGAAAGAACACACAGAATCTATAAAGAGGCTACCATGGAGCGCCAACATATGGCTGCAGCAATCAGAGTAAACCCAAGTGGGGTCAAAATGAAGTCAGATATATATGTTCTTTTAACTGCAGGAAATGGTCATGTATACATCATAACAGCACAGATAATACATGAGAAATAGCAACAATATGCAGGTAAAAACATGCTAAGTGAGGTACAACAAATAAAGGTATAGTGGCTCTGATTTTTGGTAACTATACCTTTATTTGTTGTACCTCACTTATCATGTTTTTACCTGCATATTGTTGCTATTTCTCATGTATTATGTGTGCTGTTATGATGTATACATGATCATTTCCTGTATTTCGAGCATTGCACTTTTCTGAGCTGATCTGCTAGCTCCGTGTCGCTTCTCAAAAAACGTTGACCAATTTGGTTAAGCGCATGAGCCAGGCATTGCATGTGTGTGAGCTCGCCTCGACACAGAGCAGCCACCAGGTTCCAGCCATTGTCACACACAACCATGCCTGCTCTTTCACAGCTGTCCACAACTCTTCAGCATTTTGGGGTTTGTCACAGAAGTATATTAGCTTCAGCACAGCCTGTTCCCGCTTTCATTTGGCAGTGCTGCAGTGTTTCCACCTTGTGACTGATGTGCTACCATTTGTAGCTGGAGGCTGAAGAGGAGGCGAAGGAAGAGGAGGAGGTGCAGGAGCTGGAAACTTTGGGGGCAACCCAGATTGATGTAGGGCCTGCAATACTCGGGGTTTGGGAGGACGTGCAGCATACCAAGGTTGCAATGGGTCCCGGTTTCCACTATGTTAACCCATTTTGCCCTCAGTGAGATGTACCGTCCCTGACCACAAGCACTAGTCCATGTATTTGTGGTTAGGTGTACTTTCCAAGTAACAGCATTTTGGAGGGCACAGGTAATGTTGTGGGACACATGCCTGTTAGCTATGAGCGAGTAGTGAAGTATTCGGACTCTCACTACTGGTACCGAGTATATCGTAATACTTGGGTATTTGGTACGAGTAGTGAGTCCAATGTTAGAGCATGGAAAATGCAAGTAATTGTCTGCTGCTGGACACTACAAAATGGTTTGGAGTCTGAGAAAAAGGCAAAAAAATGTGCAAATGTAAAAAAAATGTATGCTGTAAACAAATGTATATAACATGGGGGCATCTGGTCAGGGGCTGCACGAGTGGTTTTACACCACTGCTTCACTAGAATGTACAAACACTATTTGAAGTCCTGTAGTTTTTTGATGGCTGAGCGGTACTCGTACGCCACTTACGCAGTGCCAGTGATATATCAGAAGTGCCGTAAGAGCAAGCAATGATGGAGCCGATCTCCTGATAGCTAAATGTATAAGTGGTGTAAGGAGAGCGATCTGCCCTAGGGGCTGTGTGATGGTTAACGCATGAAGAAGCCAGCCATCATCATCATCACAAGGGATTCACAATTATAAAGCTACTGTCTTTGCTGTTCCACTGCCACTGCCCAATGTGTAAGCATAGACATAGAGTCTTCAAAACATTAGTCCTAGGGACTGTTTCATGGTTGACACAGGAAGGAGGCCTCAAGAGCCAGACAATTATGAAAGTAGACTACTAGCTCAGTAGTTGCAGTGCCTAGTGTCCAGGCATAGCCATAGTGTCTCCAAAATTAGCCCAAGGGGCTGTATCATGGTTGATGAAGGAAGGAAGGAAGCAGAGCAGGTCTGAGGGGCAACACAATTATGAAGCTAGGACTACTAGCACAGTAGTTGCAGTGCCCAGTGTCCAGGCCTAGCCATAGTGTCTCGAAAAATTAGCCCAAGGGGCATGATACCATGGTTGATGAAGGAAGAAGGGTCTCATCACAAGTGCCTCCTATGGGAAATATTATTAAACGGAACATTGTTTTTAGCTTATTGCCCATGAGGTACATGTGGCAGAACCAATAGTTGAAAACGTGTAAGAAAAAGAAAAGGGATTTGTATGGGAAGGGATGGAAGTGATCACCTTTTGCATCAAATAACATTTTGGGTGACTTTATGTTGGAATACTGTCAGCTAGAGGGCTTAAATACTGTTGCAAAATCCAGTCCTTATTAAATTTTATCAGAGTCAGCCTGTCAGCATTCTCTGTAGTCAACCGTGTGCGTGTATCTGTGATGATTACTCCAGCGGCACTGAAAAAACGTTCTGACCTCACACTAGCAGCAGGGCAGGCCAGCACCTCCAAGGCATATAAGGAGAGGTCTGGCCAACTATGCAGCTTGGATACCCAGTAATTAAACAGAACAGAAGCGTCAGGAAGGACACATGTATGGTCACTTAGAAAGTCGTTGACCATCTTGTTCAACTTCTCCCTCCTTGACATTGTTACTGGTCCAGCTAATCCTTGCTGATGAGCCAGTTTATTGAACATGGCCCAGTTTGTGGACATTTTTTACCACTGCCTCTTTTGAACCTGCTTGGCGTGTCTCTCCCCATTAATACATGCTGTTGCACAAAGCTGGTACCTCTGCTAGCAGCGGTGTCTGAGAGTGTTGCAGCCATCAAATGATCGACAACGGCCCTCTTGATGGATTCAATTGGGAAACCCCTTGGTGACTGCCACAGTAGTGAAGCAAATTTGTCCTTGTACCGTTGGTCTAGAAAGGTGGCCAGTCAGTATAGGTTGCTATTGAAAATGTGGATTGCGCAAGGGTATTGGCACAGACAGTTAGATATGAAGTGTGCCATGTGTGCCAAGCAGCAAAGAGGCAAATCTTTTGTAACCCCAGAAGGAGGAACAATACCCATCCTTTCCTCACAATGACTCTCATCCTCCACCTCCTTTTCTCCAGCCCACCCATGCTGGACAGACATGAAGCTGTGGTTGGGAGTCTCCTCTGTAGCATGAGGTGTCCTCTTGGTACCACTGACAAAGAAGTCCTCTCCCTCCTCATCTTATTCATCATCTTCATCCCCCAATCTTGCCTGATGATATTGGCTGGGCTGAGTAGGATCACCCATTGTGAAATCTTGCTCCATACCCAGCGGCTGGGCATGCAAAGATTCTATTTTTAGATTATGAAGCAATTTTTTCAGCAGATATAGCATAGGGATGGTTATGCTGATAATAGCCTGATCACCGCTCACAAGCTTGGTGCAGTAATCAAAATTATCAAGCACCTCACAAATATCAGCGATCCACACCCACAGTTTTTATGTGTCTTGGCTGAGTCTCAGTGTGATGGGCATGTTTAAGCTGGTATTCAGCAAATGCCCTTTGCTGCTCACTTAATCTTGCTAACATATGATATGTTGCATTCCACAGTCTTGGCAGGTCATAAATGAGTCGGTGGTTTGGCAAATTAAATTGCTTTTGAAACGCTACAAGACCGGCAACAGCGGTTGAGGAATGGTGGAAATGGGCGCAAATACGGCGCACCTTCTCAAATAGATACGGCAAGTCAGGGTATGTTTTTATAAATTTCTGCACCTCTAGTTTCAGCATGTGAGCCATGCATGGCACGTGTACCAGCTTCCCGAGCTTTAAAGCCGCCATCAGGTTACGCCCATTATCGCAGACAACCAGACTGGGTTGGAGCTGCAGTGGGAAGAGCAACTGATCAGTCTGTTGTTTTATTCGTTGCCACAGATCTGTTGCAGTATGTGGTGTTTCACCTAAGCAGATCAGCTTCAGCAGAGTGTCATGTATAGTGTACAGTTCCTATAGCGTCTTGTGCTTGGGTGCGAGGAAAACACATGAGACACAGGTTGATATGAAATGACTTGTATTACTTCAAACAAGCATGCAGAAAAGGTCACAGTTTGCAGGAACAGAGGCAGGAGACACAGCAGGCCAGAGTAACTTCAAGCTCTACAATAACTCTCCAAAGCAGGTTCAGGATCTCTTCTCTGTACCGTAATTCCTCTGCAAACATGGATTCACCAGACAGCAGGTTTCCAGAGTCCAAAAGTGTTCCAAAGTTCCTCAGTAGGAAATAGCTGGAGTCCAAAATCCTAAGTTTCCAGGAGTCAGGTCACAGGCTGACTGAAGCTTGATTCAGGAGCACTGATTGTTCAGCTGAGGCTGCTTAAGAAGCAAGAGGAGAGAATCAGGGCGGGAACATGAAAGCTGGAACCTCCATATTAACTGAGGGCAAGATAGCTGCAGCAAGACAGAAAGCAAAATGGCCGACGGAAAACTGAGTTTCAAGGAACATGTCAAAAGAGACAAAGAACCTTACACAGAGTGTGTTGCCACTTTGCCAGTGTGCTATTGCACAACTACTAAATTGGGAGTGATGTAGAGGGTAATTCAGCATAGGATGATGAGGGGGAGGAGGAGGAGGAAGAGGGGAGACAGGACGTATATGATGAGGTGAAAAACCTTATTGAGGTTGGGCCTGCTATTCGTGGCGTGGGTAGGATAAGTGATGGTCCAGTTTCAGACTTTGCCTCACCCTCCACCAGGTTGAGCCAATGTGCCGTGACTGAGATGTATCATCCTTGGCCACAAGTACTTGTCCATGGGTCTGTTGTAAGGTGGACCTTCCCGGTTACGGTGAGAGCACGCTTTAGATTGTTTAAGACCTGCTGGTGTAACGCGGGGACAACACACCGGGAAAAATAATTCCGGCTGGGAACAGAGTATCGTGGGGCAGCTACAGCCAACAGATCAAGGAAAGACTGTGTCCCCACAAGCCTAAACGGCAACAACTCCACAGCTATCAACTTGGCAATGTGCACGTTCAGTATTTGTGCTTGTGGGTGCGTGGCTTGGTATTTATGCCTCCTTTCATACATCTGGGTCACTGAAAACTGGACGGTGGCTGGGACAAATAAGTGGATGAGCTTGTTGTGTCCTGTGTCTGTGCAACCGCAGCTTGTGAGCAAGAGGTATGATGATCACCTGCTTCCTGCCCAGCAGATTGGGAAGAATGGAACACAAGCAACATGGCAGTGGTTTGACCCGCAGACACCGATTTGGTACCCTGTTGTTCCGCCCACTGACTAGGGTGCTTGGCTGCCATGTGTTTCCGCCTACTGGTGGTGCTTTGGTTGTATTTGCCCTGGTCTCTGCTCACCTTCGAATGGCAGATGCTACAGATGACAACATTTGGTTCAGAAGGACTATCTGAAAAAAATTTCCAGACAGTGGCTGAATGCACCCTTGCCTTGTCTTGGGGCACAGAGGGATTGCTCTCGGCAACAGTTGACACACTTCGCACTCTGCTCAAGCCAGTAACCCTTGGTGCCTTTGTTGCTGCTACACATCCACCGTCTTCCTCTATGCTGCTGTGCTGGCCATGTGTGCCAACAGTCTAGGTCGGATCGATGGTCTCATCATCAACCACCTCATCGTCCATGTCATCCTGCTTCCATGTTGATATTGTCGACTGGCCAGATGGCAACAGTGTGTCATCACCATTACCCTCCACCTCTTCACCAGGTATATCACGTGGATGAAAGTGGTTTTCTTCTGGCCGGGGGGTTTCAAATATTTGGCCATCATCAACAGACAATACCTCCTCACGTTCCTCTTCAATGTTGCGCGGTGAGATGCCAGCGGCAGCAAAAGGAAATGAACCAAACAGATCCTTGGAGTGGCCAAGGTTGGGGTCAAATGTTTCCTGTGACTCCTAACGGGGTTATGAACTAGTTACAGGTTGATAATAGGATGACCCAGCGTTTTTTGTACGGACAGGAGACTGTTTTGTCATGGATGATTGAGTGCTACTAGAAAATTTCTTTGAGGCCTTATCCGCAACCCAAGAAAGTATCTGCTCTTGTTTTTCTGTCTACCAGACCTGTTTATGTTCCAGACTGGGAAATTTTGCCAGGAACCTAGATGCATCAACCTTCTTCAGTCTTCCAGACTCTGTGCCTTGTTGGGCACCAATGACAACCCCTCGTTCACATCCACATCCATGTCCCTGTCCCTTCATAACAGCCTTTTTAGGAATTTTGGATTTTTCTGCCATAGCTGCATATGTTCAGATGCAGAAATTTGTGAACAAGGAGCAGTTAGTGCTTTGTGGAAGGTAGCACTATAGCCTACTACTGCTTTGTGTTTTACAAATAACACCGCAACCGCACAAAAAAATTGCCCTGAGGTTTAAGGCGAGATTACGCTCCCCAGTCACCACACAAAGACAGCCATGCTGACACAAAAAAATTGCTCAGAGGTTTAAGGAGAGATGACGCACCCCAGTCACCCCACAAGATAGCAGTGCTGCAAATAAAAAAATTGCCCTGAGGTTTAAGGTGAGATTGCGCGCCCCAGTCACCACACAAGACAGTGGTGCTGCCACAAAAAAATTGCCCTGAGGTTTAAGGCGAGATTACGCAACCCAGTCACCACCCAAGACAGCGGTGCTGCCCATTACAACTCAAAAACATTTCTTGGATCCGTACATTCCAAGAGAGTTCAAAAATGTTTGTGCATGCCCTCATGATCTCGCGCCTCGACTATTGCAGCCTTATACTCTCTAGCCTCCCTTCTAGCACTCTTGCATCACTCAAATCTATCCTAAACTCTGCTGCCAGAGTAATCCAACTGTCCCTCTATTATTACTCAGCCTCTCCTCTCTACCATGCCCTTCACTGCCTTCCTATTGCCCATAATCTACAGTTCAAAACCTACAAAACCCTAAATATGACATACAAAACTTTCCACAACCTGTCTCCTCCATACATCTGTGATATGGTCTCCCAATGTCTGACTGGGTCATGACTTCTTCTACGCAAATCCAGTGTGCTGTCAGCGAGATGTACCGTCCCTTCCCACAAGCAGTTGTCCACGGGTCTGTGGTTAGGTGCACTTTCCCTGTAACAGCATTGTTGATGGCCCGGGTAATCTTGTGGGAGACACGTGCTTGCTAGTGTAATGTCGTGACGGCATACCCAGAGAAATAGTGGCGGGTGGGGACCGAGTACCTTGCTACTGTCATCGCCATCAGGGTGCGGAAAGCGTCCGTCTCCCACGAGCCTAAAATGCAACATTTAGAGCGCAAGCAGATGAGAAATTTGTGAATTTAGTATTGTGGGCTGTGGGCGGTTGGCTGCGTCTTTCCACTTATTGTCCAATGACTGAGGTATGCACAACTGAAGGCTGCGCTGTTACAAGGACATGGACGTGCTTGATGATGGGGCTATTTGACTGTGGTCAACGGCAGGTGCAGGGTAGGAGGCATCTTCACATGCACCGTGGACAGGGGATTGGCTTACATGCACAACAGTGGAAGAAGTAGTGGTATCACCCGCAGACACTGTTCATGGAGCCTGGGGTTCAACCCACAAAGTCGGGTGCTTTGCTGCCATGTGCCTGATCAAGATGGTGGTGATAAGGTTTGTAGTTTTACTACCCCTGCTTATGCTGCCATGGCCGGTGTTGCAAATGTCCTTTTTAAAGTTATCGGCAGAGTCTTTAAAAAAAACAAGACTGGTAGGGGGACATTCATTGTCTCCCTCTCCCACACCACCTCCTCACCTCGAAACCTGTCTTTCGGTGTTCCCCAAGGCTCTGTTCTAGGACCCCTACTGTTCTACATCTACACCTTCGGCATAGGACAGCTGATGTAATGGCACGGTTTGCAATATCATCACTACGCCGATGACAAGCAGATCTACATATCTGTACCTGACATCACCCCCTTACTGACCAAAATCACATGTCTTCCCACTGTATCATCCTTCTTTTCTGCTCGCTTTCAAAAAGTGGACATGGACAAATCATAATACATCATCTTTCAAGCATCTCATGCTGAGTACACCTGAGAGTGTGTATGCCTAATTCGTTACCACTTTAGTAACAGGTAATTTTTCCCTAGAGAAAATGATTTTCCAGGCATTCGCTGCCTTTTTTGCACATTTTTTTGCAGCTGTGATCTTCATCTTATTGGTGTGGATGTGGTAAATTTCTAAGTCGTTATCAATACCATCATCATCCATATGTTGTAAAGAGGAAATCAGGTGTTTCCAAGGGTCGTGGTTATGTATGTTTTGTGCCATTCCTTTAACAGTGTTCGTTACACTAGGACAATGAATTTTAGACTGGAACATTAGGATATTAGAATCATAGAATCATAGAATCATAGAATTGTAGAGTTGGAAGGGACCTCCTGGGCCATCTGGTCCAATCCTCTGCTCAAAGCAGGATTCTCTAAATCATCCGAGACAGATGTCTGTCCAGCCTCTGTTTGAAGACTTCCATTGAAGGAGAACTTACCACCTCTCGTGGCAGCCTGTTCCACTCCTTGATCACCCTAACTGTCAAGAAGTTTTTTCTAATATCTAATCTGTGTCTCCTCCCATTCAGTTTCATCCCATTGCTTCTAGTCTTTCCTTGTGCAAATGAGAATAAAGATGATCCTTCTACAATGTGACAGCCCTTGAGATATTTGTAGACAGCTATTAAGTCTCCTCTCAGTCTTCTTTTTTGCAAGCTAAACATTCCCAAATCCTGCAACCGTTCCTCATAGGACATGGTTTGCAGACCGGTCACCATTCTGGTGGCTCTCCTTTGAACTTTCTCCAGTTTGTTGATGTCTTTTTTAAAATGTGGTGCCCAAAACTAGACACAGTATTCCAGATGAGGTCTGACCAAAGAGGAGTAGAGGGCAATAATGACCTCACGTGATCTAGACTGTATGCTTCTGTTGATACATCCTAGAATTGTATTTGCCTTTTTTGCTGCTGCATCACACTGTTGACACATGTTCAGTCTGTGATCAATTAGTATACCCAAGTCTTTTTCACATGTGTTGTTACTTTGCCCTATTCCTCCCATTTTGTATATGCTCTTTTCATTTTTATTGCCCAGATGTAGTACTTTGCATTTTTCACTGTTAAAAACCATTCTGTTAGTTGCTGCCCCCTGCTCCAGTTTTTTTATATCTTTTTGAATCCTCTCTCTCTCTTCTCTAGTATTAGCTACCCCTCCTAGCTTTGTGTCATCAGCAAATTTGATCAGTTTACCCTCAATTCCTTCATCTAAATCATTGATAAAGATTATTGGTAATATCTATGGGTGAAGATGAAGAAGCTTGTGCCACGGGGGTGTTTATAGTTACGGACGGTGCAATCCTTTTTAAACTTAGTTTTTCACGAGCATCCATTAGTTTGTTTGGTTTTCCTCCAACACTGATCTGCTTTCTGTAATATAGCATCTCACGAACATGTTGCACTTTGCTCTCTATACAGACACGTGTGTCTTTGGCAACATATTTTGGATGGGCATTTCTTAAGCCGAGTCTCACATCTGTTACACTGATCTTCAAACCGGCATGAAACCGATTCTGGTAATTGATGGTGGCTAAACGACGAATTATTATTGGCTGTATCCTGGATTTCATACCTCCCATAGCAACTGCTGATAATAATCATGTACCATTCCTGTCATCACCATGCCCCTTTTCCAGATCACTTCATTCAATGATTCATCCTCCATATTGTTACTAAAAACATGCACCTTCCCAGCAGCAACTCTGTAGGAAACCACATTAGAGTTTTGCAAGGTGTTTATGATGCCCCTAAAAAAAGGTACATACTATGTTGATATCTACCCCACAGGGGAAAATGTTTGCCAGCCAACACACTTACTGTATGGGCATTACAAGTCTAGGAGACCCGCTCCTTTAAATTGGGCATAGATTTTAATCAGGCCTCCCTCCACGTCTCATCATCAGCTGCCACTAGATCACCAGCATTAACGTGTTCTGTGCTGCTACAGCCAGTGTCGACTTCCGAACAAGGGTGGGTGGTTTTGAATGGCATTAAATACTTGTTATGGAAAAGGTTGAGGTATACCTCACAGGGGAAAATGTTTGCCAGCCAACACACTTAGGGTACGGGCATTACAAGTCTAGGAGACCCGCTCCTTTTTAATGGGACATTTTTTGTTAAGAGGCCCTCCTCCATGTTTCTTCCAAGGGGGATTGGGGTTATTGGGGTGGATATGGCTGGGTAGCAGGGCAGGCCTTGCAGTCAATGCATAAGAAAACAGAATGGGAGTACAAAATGAATAATGTGAAGTGGATTTTCCAGTGCCCATTCAGTACCTGGGTTCAAAAGCTTATTGGGGTGCATATGACTTGGTAGCAGGGCAAGCCTTAAATTCAATGCAACATTTTTTATGGAAGCCCTACTGGACATCTCGTGAAAGGGGTATTGGGGTGCATCGTAATTCTTGGCAGCCCATCCACTCACTGCATTGGCTATAACAGTTTTGAAGACCTACTGTTTAATAATGGCCCTTTAAGCAGATTAATGCTGCCTGATGCCCTTGTAAAAATAGGCTCTGTGACTTTAAGAGTCTCTCCTTCATAAATGAAACAAGATATGTCTGCTTATGTGTCACACACCACATGGCCAGCTAGGGTTGGTAAATGCTACGATGACATTTCCCAGTGAATGCATTTGTTTTGTTTGAAAGCAATGTTAAAGTTGAAAAACGCTTCAAAAATGCTGTGTCTGAACATAGCCTAAGTGGTGGAGGAACATTTTGGTCTGGGGTTACTTATTTTGCCTCATATAGAAGACATTTACCTGGAAAGGATGTACCTTAACATATTTCCCAGCAAAATCCATTTTGATTTCGTTTAGGTATGTTTTTTGGAGCACAGGTAAAAATGGCATGAAACTCTGACAACATTGCTTAAAGCTGTGAAAAAAGGAATCAGAAATGCTTCCTGGGGCGATCCCCATGATGTCCCCGTGTCATTTGAGCAGTGTTTCCATCATTTTCAGACGTTTTTAGTGCGATCACGGTAAAAATGCTCTGGTCTCCCATAGACTTATATTGGGCTCGTTGTTCTGTTCGAGTACCTGAGTATTCCAATTTGTTCGACCCGAGCAAAGAGCACTCCTGCATTTTCAGTGCTCTCCCATCACTAATTGTAAGCTTGCGAGCAGGGCCCTCATTCTTCTTGCTCTCTGTTTTGATCTATATGTTTATTGTTTTGTCTATTGTCTGTACAAGTCCCCTCTAAAATGTAAAGTGTTGCGGAATATGTTAGCGCTATAGAAATAAAATTATTATTATTATTATTATTATTTCTAAATGGAAAGATGAGTTGTAATCATTTCTTAGAAAAATTTCTAGTGTCATGCGCAAAGTAGACATCCTAAACTACATGCTGAATATATACTGTTGTTTGCTGCCATTGACTTTGTAGAACTGATATGAGTTTTAGTGACTTCAACCTAAGACTTTGAAAACTTATGACTTCAACTGTACATTACAAAAAATTCTAAGAAAAGTGCTTTTAAAATAACTTAACTCAAAGTTATAATAGAATATTTTTTACATATTTTATGCAACTTGTTCAAATTCTTCAATAATGAAATGTGAAAACAGTATAAGTGAAAGCTTGTAGCTCAGATATAAGCACAGTACAAAAGAATCAAGGCTGTATGAGCTGTAATGGCAATAATTTAGCATTAGACTGTACTAATGTTCCAGGAATACACAATACATTATTTTCTCAAATGGAAATAATCCCATTAATGGACATTAATGCACTTTACAAATAAGACAATATTAAGTGGAAATATTTGCCATGCATAACTTACCGTAAATGAATAATATCTTATGTTTCTGTCTTTTCCTGACATAAACATTAAATAACATTGCTACAATGTGAAAAATGAAGGTAAAAACTTGCATTTATTTAGCAAAGAATGTTCACTGTAACTACAAGTACTAGATCTGACTTGATTAGATCTATTGTTATATGTTTTTGTTCTTTCAATAACCTTTTATGCATATTTGTATTCTATATATGCAAAATAATTAGCATTTTAAACTGTAGTTATGGATTCCTTTCATGACTTTCTTTCATGGATCTCTGTTAGGCATCTGGATTCTTTCGCTGCATTGGATAGATCCCAAGCTTTATCTGCCTTTGCGGTCTCCCATTTTGGTCTGGCCACTATGCAGCATAGACGTCGGTCTCAGCGTCTTGCTCAGACCCGTGCTATGCGGTTGGTTACTGCTGGCTCTCCAGCCACGTCCTTCGTAACCAGTAATATTCAGGGGCAGTCTGGCACTCTGGAGTCTACATCCTGAGATTACCATATTGAGCATATCCATGATGTGGCGTCTTCCTATTGGTGCTCGGATGTCATCTGCTCTGGTGATGTGGCAGCTCTGGATTAGCCCACGGGCGATGTCAGTGTGAGTGTTTGGGGTGGAGCTTTGACTTTAAAAGGCTCCCAGCGATGCCCGAGGGTGCGCTAGTATCATTTTTGTTGGTGTGTGTGAGTGGATACGCTGCACTCTGACTGCATGTGTGTGTGTGTTATGTTCTTGATCAGCTTAGAGCCAGTTAGGGTTTTTTGCTTGCCGCTTGGTTTAGCATCTGTATCAGATCGTGTGTGTGGTTAGCACAGCTGAGTAACAGTGCAAGATTCAACCACAGAGCTATGCTCCCCTGTGTGTTCTACAGGGTCTTTATGTAGCTAGCATCAGCTTAGCTTTTTCTTTGGACTCAGCGTCTGTTTCGGCCACGTTTGTGATTGGTAGTCATAGAGCGAGCTCTTCCCACGTGCTAGTACCCTGTGATGTGTAACAAGGTCAACACTTAACTTTCGCCGAACCACTCTGTGCAGTAACAGAGCTGGACAAGTTGTGTTCTGTTCACACAGTGTGACGTTTAACACTGTACTTTTAAGTCGCAAACTAGCTGCCTGGTTTCGCTATTGCTCTATAGCATCTCTGCACAATGGACCCCAGGTTGCGATTGCACATTATTACTCATATTTATTTAGTGCAATACTGACTTTTTTTTACTGTAACATATTAGTTTTAATAACATTTTGCTGTTGAAAACATATAGAAAAATTTTCATGCTTGTTTATCTCTTTCTAACAATGTATAACTATTATTGTATTATTTCGTTATCATTCAAATTAATTTATTCACTGGTGTGAATATACAGCAGTTAGGTGAAACTGCACATGACATATTGTGCAATGTATCTCATTGACACGAGGTTTAAAAATAAAAAACATAATGACACATTACTGATGAGATATCTGTGTTATAATGTTATTGGGATACCTACACATCACACTTGCAAAAGCTCTCATGACATCTGAAAAAAATTCATGGGCATTAATATTGACTTTCCCTCTTCTTTTTTTTAGCTGGAACAGCTTCCACTCTTGTGGGAAATACTTCTACAACTTTATAGTGTGTGTGAGAATTTTGCCCATTCATCCAGAAGAGCAATTGTGAGGTAAGACAGTGATGTTGTATGAGAAGGCCTGACTTACTGTACAATATCTATTCTGGTTTGACAAAAATGTGATATATTGGGTTGAGCAAAGGTCTCTGTATGAGACAGTCAATATTTTCCACACCGAGGTCACTCAACCATGTCTTTTTGGGCCTTGCATTGTGTCCTGGGGCACAGTAATACTGGAAGAAAAAAGGACGTTCCACAAACTGTTCCAACGAAGTTGGAAGAATCCAATCGCCCATAATGTTCAGCATGCTTCAGTATTTAAGCTTCTTTTCCTTGGAGCTTAGAGACCTAGGACAACATCTCAAAAGCAGATCATTATCACTCCTCCATCAGACTTCACAGTTGATACAGTGCAGTCAAGCAGGTAATGTCCTTTAAACTGTCATAAAGAAAAGCATGATTTATCACTCCTCAGAAGACTTTTCCTCTGCTACAGTCTGTTAATGGTGGTGCATTTTGCATTTCTTCTTCCGAGGACTGGCACTGTGGATTGTGATGTAATGTCTGCCTGCACCTGCTCAGCTATGCAGGGGCCGAAGAAGCTTGTGGTGGGCAGTTTTTGGGCAGATATTAATGCTAATAATGCCAGAGGAGATTTGGAGCAATGCAGTTATGGGCCAGGAGAGCGGTGGTGGCTTTTATTCACTATATCCCTCAGCACTCGATGGCTCCTCTCTGGAAGTAAATCACCGATGTGCTGTGGTTCCTTAATCCTTCCACTTTTCTAAAATATCTACAGTTGATCATGGAATTATAAGAAATAATAAAGTTCCCAAGTTTACTTGTTGCAATGGTGACATCCTCAAGCAAAATACTGCAGGAGAGAGGAGCGCAAATAGGGTCTTATCCGAGGTTAAAATAATAGTTTAATCAGTTTGAACGTACCTGATTTTTATGATGCCAAGGCATATAGATTCATCCGAGTCACAAGCTGCAGCGGATCCGTGGGTCAAAAAGATGACTGAATCATAGTATAATAGGGAAAATTGTGGTTATCATCCGCGCTGCTATCCAAATAAGGGTCCAGTCATGTAGATGGTGAAGAAATGGTGTTTTATCCTCTCAACGCATTTCGAAATCTACAGGACTTCTTCCTCCAGAGCTTCTATAGTCATTATAGTCACTATAGCTCTCCTGAGGAAGAAGTCCTGTAGACTTTGAAACTCGTTGAGAGAATAAAACACCATTTCTACATCTACATGACTGGATCGTTATTTGGATAGCAGTGCAGATGATAGCCACAATTTTTCCCTATTATACTACAATGGTGACATCTTATAACAGTAGCATAAATGTTAATAAAGGCAGACTGCATGACTAAGTACTTGATTTTATAAACTTGTGGCAATGGAACTGAATGAAAAGCTTAAATTCAATTATCAAAGGTGTGTCTCAATATGTTTGTCCTTATAGTTCATGGCTATGTGTGAACATACAGTGGTTGTGATACAAATTGCAGTTTGTCAGGAATTTTGTTAAGTGCTTTACAGCATTTGAGCAAAGGTAAGGTTGAACACATCTCTACGAGGCTAGGTTTGCAATTCTGATATACTTTTACATCACTGTGATAGTTACCTCAAAATTGGAAATTCCTTCTTACTGTTGGTTTCTCATGCGTGTTAACACCTAAATGCTCCTACACACTGTAACTAAATTGAAAGCTTTGCTTAATCAACTTAAACTCTGAAACATGGTCTTCAAAAACTTTACGGATTTTCAAATCTACTGTGCATCCACCCAAATCAGTTACTTCTTTGGTAAACGTTTTGGCCATTGCTTATACAAGTAAACCCAAATTGGTCTCAGTCAGAATGTGACACTGATAATTTTAGATTTTTCACCCACGAGGTTCAATGCATTTTAAATTTAGCATTTTTAAAATGTAATTGTCCTTCAAATGACTTTTTGACTACTCATTTGAATACTCATGAGTTTCTTGTGTTAGGCTGAATGTCCAGGAAACAAATTCCTTTTACCAAAGAGCACTAGTACTACAAAATAAAAACATTCTACTTACTTTTCCCCACGTGTATTTAAATATGCCCTTAATGTGAAACTGTCATTAGATTCATGCTGCCTGATCCCTGGCAGCACAAATCAGAACCTGATAGTGCTATTGCAGCTACGTATGGTTCACTTTGAAATGCTGCAGAAATGCTGCTGCCTCATTCTGCAGGAAAGGACCTGACAAGTCTCATGCAGTCCTCGGCTGGTTTCTCCCCACCATGTTCCAGTTGATTGTTAGAGCTCTTATTACACTTCCTCTCTCCAGTATACATTTGAGAGAGACATTTCAATCAAATGGAGTTGGGTGCTGAGAAGTCAGATATGGATTGCTGTGGACGAATGTTCATGTCTCACCTTTAGACCTCAACAGCTTTTCAAAATATTTTTACCCTGAAAAGTCAGTGTTTCAGACTAAAACATACTTTTCTGTAATTGCAACATCAGGCTCTAATTCATTCTGCCTTTGGTTCAGGTAACAGAAATATAAAGACTGGCTCCCTTTAAAATAACTGCTAACAACTTGTTAGTGACTCTTAAGATTGCAAGTATCTACCTTTTTATTCTATGTACACCATTTAAAATACAGTATTAGAAAAAATACTAAAAACAAAATGACAAGCTTGACAGTAAACCTTAATAAATCAAAAGACGGAACAAAAATACCAAAATAACAAACAGTGAAAATGTGTTTGATGCTGTGCATTGTGCCACATGGGAAATGTTCTAATAGTCTTCCTGCTGACAACAAGCATAATAATGCAGCATTGTGAATCACATAACTGTCTCTAATTGGACACAGATAAATAGATAAAAATGGGTAGCTGTGCATATATCAATCTGAACAAACACAAGTATCATTATTTCTAAAAAATGGAACTGAAATATTTATTTTTAATACTGAAAACACTAGGAATTTTAAGATAGACATATCTTAATTCACTAGCATTCAGTTTTTACTACTTAGTTACCAACAATAGATATAAACTACTTGTGAAATATTATTTATGGACCTAATTATAATCTAAATGTCATTTGTGTTAGGGTTCAAGTTCCCGCTGCTGCACAAGGGGAGTCT
>VIAB01007797.1:25086-39533 GCA_009801035.1 Oophaga pumilio
GTGGATTAACAGAGTTCGCACATATTGCCACAGCACGTTATTGCCACGGCTTTTATTTCGGCGACTGCGGGATAACAGAGTTCGCTTCTTGCGCCATTTTACTAGCAACAGGCTCCGCCTGCACGGTGGACCCCGGGCTGCGAACGCACCTCTCCACATCTTATATTTGGTGCGTTCCGCAGACCCTAACAATATGATTCACTGCTGACAATGTATTACAGTTTAGGCAGATGCATATTAACTTTTGCTTATGACTAGATGATGTTAATACACATCTGCCATGCATAGATGGAAATACAAATGTGGCATACAACAATTAGGCACATGTATGTAAACATACATAAATGTGCTGTGACACTAGTCACTACTCACTACTCACAGACTAGACACAAGGCAGAATGGTCAAAAGGTCCAAAATCAAAGGACAGGAAGCTACATCAAAGACAATGGGATAAGACAAATGGAATGTCAGGAGCAAAGTACAGTGTCTGGTAAATAAGGTCAGAATGCTTCAAAAGGCTAAAGGGGTTATACAAATGGGTAGTCAAAAGGCAAGCCCAAGGTCTGGCAACAAAATTTCAGAATACATAGCACAGAGTAAACACACTACTGAGCTGAATGACCTAATATTGCCAGCCAGTTAAATAGTCTGTCTATTATCCGGAATAAAAACACCTGGAGGAAACCCAAACACTACACAGACAGCCCGACATGCCCCTGCTATCCATGATCCAGCTAATCTATAACTCACAGCACTGACAGCCCAACACACCCCTGCTATTCTTAAAGTGGCTGAGCTTTAACTCACAGCACTGATAGTCCAACAGACCCCTGCTCTTCATAAGGTAGCTGAGCTCAAACTCACAGCACTGACAGCCCGACACGCCCCTGCCATCCATAGGGTGGCTAAACAGTCAAATGTCCCTAGAACATAGCGAATGGTGTGATCATAACATGTGCACTCATCTATTGTTAGGCACCGGGATTCTCCCACTGCATAAGTTAGATCCCAAGCCTTGTCTGCCTCTGCGGTCTCCCATTCTGCCTCAGCCGCAGTGGGAGCTGTTTAGCAAAGACATTGGTCTCAGGCATGCTCATGTCAGCTACTCTGGTGAGGTGGCAGTTCCAGATTGGTCCTCGAGCAAGGTCCTTTCTGACTGGATTTAAGGGGAACATATAAAAGGATCCTTTGTTTGCACGCTGGCGCTCTAAAATCCTTTATGCTTTGTGCGTCAGTGGTTATGTTACCACTCCGTGTGCATGTGCGCTGCCACTACCATAGTGATTGTGTGTGTAGGCAGGCAGCGTAGGGTAGGAACTCCCGCTTGAGTCAGCCTCAGAGCGAGGACAACCACCAGCTGAGTTGGGGGAAAGTCATAGGGACCCCCAATTAGTTTCATAATCCACTATACTCCTGACATTTAACAGGATATAGCTCCAAATGCTCTATGTTTTAGTACACCTCTGTGGAGCAACCGAGCAGGTACTTTGCACTCTTTCCACATGGAGTGACCTTTAACTCCATGTGTTAACGGTGCTTGCACGCAGCATCACTCCACCATTGTTTAATAGCTGCGTTTCCTCCATCACCGCACAGTGGACCCTAGGTTGCGATCACACATTTTCATAATTTATATTTGGTGCGATCAGCAAACCCTAACATCTACTATATTTATAATTTTTTTTCAAAGTAAAATCTTATGATAGCTCTTAATTATACAGCATACTGTATGTCAGCAGGACTGCAAAAGTAGTATCGAGATCCCATGCAGTGATCATTATCTCTGACAGTCTGATGGGCTCAATGCCCAGTGAGAGCTGACATATGAGGGTTGCCCCCTTTTAAAACTCATTTCAATGGGTGCCCAAAAGTAATCACACATAATTTCCAAAATGGTGATCCACGATCTGGAGGTGTGCTGGTAATAAATAGGATTTGTTCTATCACATGTGGTTAGTGCAAAATTTACATCTCAGGACTCTGAAGACACAGATTGTAACTTACAGCTTTAAGCACAGAACTTTATCTCTAAAGTCTTATTTTTAGCCTTAAATTTCTATATGCAAATTTCCTCTTTTGAGAGAAAGAGGACTAGAACTCTAGTGCCACCTATAGGAAATAGCAATGCTAAAAAATCAATATTGATCCTTTGACAAGCTACTTTATATGGGTGGCACTAGAGTTCTAGTCATCTTCCTCTCTAAAGAGGTAATTTTCATATTTAATTTCCCAGAGGAGCGAGGCACAGTTTATAAGCTTCCTTACACTGGCATACCAAACATGTCACTCACCTCAAGGAGAAACTTTAGCCCTTAAATTTCTATAAACTGCATATATAAATACTAAGTCTATGCGTGTGTATGTTTGGGCTATAGTATATACCTTTTCATAGCTTTGCTATTAGGCACAAATCTATTGCAAAACCAGCCATGTCATTGCCTTGGTTTTGGATTCTATCATTTTTTTATCAGCTCATTCTTGCTTAAAAATAACAAAGCCTCCAAATAAAGCTATATTTTTATTATTCATCTGTATTTTTAAATTTATTTATGAAGCAAAGTTTATTTAACTTGGTAGTTGTTTAAGAGCTGCCCAGGAAAATGTACAAGAGATTAGTCTCTGAGCGTGCATGTAGATGGTGAATTCTGGCTTCAACATTAGCCTTAAGCTTAACACTGTTTTAATGTATTTCTCTATTTCGTGTAAATTACAATAGACTATTGATCTAGAAACTTAACACTGGCCATGATAGAGAATTATTAAACTGTAATCTACTGCCAACACAAATCTCTTACTAATTAGCAAACCATTAAGCTTAAGGTCAACAGAGTAAATTAAACAAGTCTATGTTGAAGTATATCTAATGTTGCCTAAGTCATGTCAGTGTTTATGAAGTAAAGGTTTGGTCTCTGTGGATAAGATGCTGGTATTTATACTGAAATGTCACTAGAGCATGAAACAATTTGAGAACAAAGCATGAAGTTCTATCAAATCTTTTAAAAATAACCAACATATTCTTTTTTAAAGTTTCTAAGCTCTTTTTTGTTTGGAATTTAGACCTGACTTGAAGCCTCTGGGCCTAAATGGAAAAAATATGTATCAGGACTCCTCAATTATCAGTGATACATGATGTATTTTTAGGAATACGGATGATCATCCCACCTAAAGAAGCAGTCTGAAGTATCAGGGGATGGCAACACAGCCTTACTGCATATGTCTTAATACACTGATGGGATGTTAGAACATCTCTCTGAGCTTGCTACATACATTTTTTCATATATAGTTAATTATGTGTTTTTTTAAACTGTGGTATTTACCAGGATTAAAACTCACAACCACTAGCATGATAGACAGAAACTTCAGCATTGAATGTCCTTCTGTATTACTAAACATTGAAGATATTTCTCTACGTAAATATCTAAATTAGTCTTCTTTTTTAAAGGCTCATTGTACTGGTACATAAAGATACATCTTTGCACACCAGTACATTTCTTTGTATCTGTATATTAAAAGTAAAATAAAGTCAGAAATTTTTTTCACTATAAATTTACTAAAATATACATAAAGCAATTTTAAAAAAATCAAATGTTTAATACACTTTTTTAATGATAAATGTTACATGTCAGCAGATAACATACAGTTGTGCTCAAAAGCTGACATACCCCGGCAGAATTTTTGCTTTCTAGACCTTTTTTCAGAGAATATGAATGATAACGCCAAAACTTTTTCTCCACTCATGATTAGTGGTTGGGTGAAGACATTTATTGTCAAACTACTGTGTTTTCTCTTTTTAAATCATAATGACAAACCAAAACATCCAAATGATCTTGATCAAAAGTTTACATACCCTGGTGATTTTGGCCTGATAACATGCAAAGAAGTTGACACAAATGGGTTTGACTGACTAATAACATCCTCTCTTGTGACCTGTTTGCTTGTAATAAGTGTGTGTGCATAAAAGCTGAGTGAGTTTCTGGGATCCAGACAGACGCTTGTATCTTTCATCCAGCCAGTGACACTTCTGGCTTGTGAACCATGGGGAAAGCAAAAGAATAGTCACTGAATCTACGGTAAAAGGTAGTTGAACTGTATAAAACAGGAAAGGGATACAAAAAAATATCCAATGAATTGATAATTCCAGTCAGGAGCATTCAAATTGTAATTAACAAAGGGAAAATCAGGGGCTCTGTGAAAACAAAACCATGGTCAGGGGCTGCATTGTCAAGTCACCAGAAGAAAGCCATTACTGCACAAATGCAACAAAATATTTCACACACAATACGCAAAACAGCACAGAGACAATCCTCAAAACTTCTGGAACAAGGTAATTTGGAGTGATGAGAATAAAATTGAACTTTTTGGCCACAACTATAAACGTTACATTTGGAGAGAGGTCAACAGGGCCTATGATGAAAGGAACACCAATCCTACTGTAAAGCATGGAGGTGGATTACTGATCTTTTGGGGATGTTGTGAGATACAAAGGCACAGGAAACTTGGTCAAATTTGAAGGAAAAATGAATCCAGCACGGTATCGGCAGATACTGGAGGGAAATTTGCAATCATCAGCTCGGAAGCTGCGCATGGGACGTACTTGGACGTTCAAACATGACAACGATCCAAAACACAAGGCCAAGTCGACCTGTCATTGGATACAGCAGAACAAAGTGAAAGTTCTGGAGTGGCCATCTCAGTCTCCTGACCTCAGTATCCTTGAACCACTCTGGGGAGATCTCAAGCATGCAATTCATGCTAGACAACCTAGGAATTTACAGAAACTGGAGTTTTTTGGGCAAGAAGAGTAGGCAGCTTTAACATCTGAGAAAATAAAGAATCTCATACACAATTACCACAAAAAACTTCAAGCTGTCATTGATGTTAGAGGAACAATACACGATATTAAAAAAATAGGGTTTGCAAACTTTTGAACAGGGTCGTTTGGATATTTTGGGTTGCCATTATGATTTGAAAAGAGAAAACAGTAGTTTGACAATAAAAGGCTTCACCCAATCACTAACCATGAGTGGAGAAAAAGTTTTGATGTTATTATTCATATTCTCTGAAAAAAGGTCAAAAAAAGCAAAAATTCTGCCTGGGTATGTTAACTTTTGAGCACGACTGTACAAATTTGGTATTCTTGTAATTTTGCAATAAAGTGAAATGATGGGGATAAGTGAATGGTGTAAAAAAATTAATTACTACTTTTTTTTCCTCAAAAAACCTAAACAAAACTTAAAACAAATTTAAACTTTACATTTGTTTTTGGCAAAATGGCACAAAACTAAAGCTCATCTAGCATAAAGCAAGACCACACTTACTAAAGCTTACATTAAATAAAAAAGTTAAAGGGAACATATCACCATGAAAATGTAATCTAGTCCACAGTCACCATTTTATGGGACAAGTAGAGCTGATTGAATTAATATATAATATTGTGAGAATATTCACTCTAAGGCTACGGTCACACTATCAGTATTTTACATCAGTATTTGTAAGCCGAAACCAGGAGTGGGTGAAAAATACAGAAGTTGTGACGTGTTTATATTATACTTTTCAGCTGATTGTTCCTCTCCTGATTTTGGCTTAAAAATACTGACCAAATGCTGATAGTGTGACCATAGATTAACCTGTATTTTCATCATTTAAACCTCTGCTTTTCTGGCTTTTTAGAGTCCTGCCATATAACATGGTGCCTGCAGATTGGACTGCATTTTCATGGTAACAGGTGTATTATACAACTATGTGACAGGGTTTGTGATTAATTATGAATATAATTATGTTTTTTATAATTATAATTATTCATTTGTTAAGGTATTATACTATTGATTTATTATAATAGTTATTCATTACACAACATGGTGAGGGGATGATTAGTGAAAGGTAATATGTGATTGCAAATTGGAGAGGAGTGATTCAATAATATACTAATGTGGATGGATGATTATTGCAATGCATTACCTACAACAGGCTTTAAGTCAGATATAATATCTGTGTTAATAGATAATAAGACAAGGAAAGATATAATTTTTCTATGGGCTTATTTCAGCTCATATTGAAATATTATCAGCCTTTATCAACATCACATCGGCCTACATATGTGACATTAACCCCTACAGAAGTCACCTTTGTATATGACAGGAAAATTGGAGATTAATAATATATAATAAATATATATCCAAAATATATTAAAATTAAAAAATAATAAGTGTAATCTTTAATTATACACCAAAGTTCCTAAAAGAAGATGGCAGACCATCCGGTAAAATAAGAAGAAACCAAAGGATATGGTATAGTGAAAACACCCCCACAGTGAAAACAGGGCAGCAAAGAATACTGACAACCAAAGAAATATGCACCAGAAAATATTTTATTATTGTACAAAACCATACAAATAGCACAACAAATTAAAATACAAAAATATTTAAATGATTTTAATGTTTAAAAGTAATGGCAAGAGACCCAAAATATACATATGCTGGTGAAGAATAATATAATGCTCAAAATATGACCAGGTAAGTGAGATGAGCCTATCCAATCACCTCAATGGGAACGATAACAAAAAAAATTAAAAAAATGTGTACATATGTGCAACATTAAAAAAGTGCCCAAATGATGTGCAGCACTGTGCAAACTGAAGTCAACTATATATGAAAAAAAAATTTTTCCCGGTGCTAATGAATGTGATCCAAATAAAATGTGCACACAAAGCAAGTGATTAAAATAGCCAACCCAAATTGAGGTTAAGGCATCCGGCATAAGAATCAAAAATTACCTGGGAGCATAAACCAGCAAGAGGGAATCACAACCACGCACCCCGACGCGCGTTTCGGAATAAGACCTTCATCAGGGGGATGGGCTACTCAGGGATTACGGACTATATATAGTAACATCAATCAGGCACTAGGTAAGAACGGCGCATGCGCACCCAGCGTGAACCGGAAGTTCCGCTGCATCAGGCGTCACGTGACCTAACACCGCCGGGTCAAACCCGGCATGTTGGTGACGTAAAGACGTCGTCGCCACGGACGACCAGCTCACCAGGACGCGCATGCGCACTACCCAGTCCCGATTAGATGCACGAAGAAAGAAAAAAACCGAGAGTCTAATAAAATAGACATCATCGTTAAGGTATCATTATAGCAAACATATGCGTCTCCAATATAGAATATAACACACAAAAAAGACCAAGACAAAACTAATAATAAAAATAAATCATTATATAAACTACATGAATGAATAAATTAATTAATTAAATAAATATATACTCTCATATAAGCATAATTACATAGTGCACAATGAACAAAACTAAAAACAAAAAAACCTTTGTGTACAGAAGAAATATCAGCCCTTCATGTCCGCTGTGTGAATGAACTTTGTAGGGATCAGGAGAAGTCACAGGCAAAAGATGGCCCCTTGCAGATCATAAGCTCCTCATAATGCACAGTTACTCCTGCTTTTGAGAGAGAAATGGGACCCTTTACCTCTTAGACCCTTGTGCAGCCTCACAGGTTGCACCAATGGAATGTCCGCCCATGGTAAAGGTTATTATAAAGGGATTGTCCAAGCTAAATATGTGCTAATGTTGTGTAGGGGGCTTAGATTCACTAAATATATAAAAATTAACAATATATACCCGCTGTCACTGCCTGAATTCAGGTGGCATCTAAAGCGTTATCATCATTGTTCAACAGCCACAGGAATACTTTGGCTTATGATTGGGTGCAGTAGTCACGTGACTTGCCAGCATGCCTTCAGAAAAGCATGCTATCATACCATATACAATTTGTCTGAGCAGTGGAGGTGTTTGCTATTAGGTTGCACGGAGTGAACGTGAGGACTTAGCAGTCCTATTTTCACTTCTTTAGCAGAAAATTTAGAATTGACCCATATAAAAAAATTATAGTTCTTTTTTAGCGTTTAATATTTTTATAATTAATATCCTGTGATTCTGAGCTGATGGAAGCTTTATTTAAAGAAGTGATGGTTTAAATTTATGAAAACAAACAGGCAAAGCATGCCAAAAAATCTAAACAACAAAGGTAATTTAATTACAGTATATGAATTTTGTCATCTAAGCAGACCATTTTACGTAAAAGCTTGTTTAACCCATTGACATTTAGGTACATCATCGTGATAATGTGCTGCATAAAAACTAATAGCTGAGCCTTGGCTGTTGCTGCCAGGAAAGGTGCGGGCACCACCCCAACTGTTTAACTCCTAAATGCCATGATTGATATCTATTACAACATTTTGGAGACTAGGAGAAGGCGGGTACTTCCTTCCGTACTGTGTCGGGGTCTTCCAGCCATGGTGGTCTGCTTAGACCATGCAAGAGATAGTTCTAAGAGGATTCTGTCAGTCTAAGGATGGAGTCGCACGATCGTATAAAACAATCTTTTCGTCTTTCATCCCTGTGAGTTGTCCAAGTGAAATCTGTTTGTTATTACATGTGTAATGAGTGCAATCCGAGTATGCAATTTTTTTATCACATGCTTGCTGTACGTCTTGCATATGGAATGCGATTTTGAAAATGCATTTCCAATAAAATCCACTAATAAGTTAAGGGTCTGTTTGATTCTGACCCTATAAAAACACACTTCGCAATGCACCACATTAGGAGCACCTGCATATTGTTAGGATATACACCAAAATATTATCCTTTTTGTCTGCTTTTTTTTGCATGTGTGTCACAAATGTTTTTCTACTTGATGTTCAACCAGACAGAGAACATCCTGTGCAACTCTGTATTGTCTCAATGATTTAGTGAGCGTTACCCAGTAAGCGGAGATCCTAGGAGGTGGCGCCGACTGAGTACATCTACTCTGACAACAGAGCACAAGAGACCACAGCGCCTGTATGGGGAGCTCACGCACCATCCAAACTAGTTTTATTCCTAATGCTGAAAAAGTATGATATTTGACTGTCTGTTGAAGGAGCTACAACCTGAAATCAACTTCCAAGATCCAAACATGAGGATGTGCATTTCACCTAGAGGAGCAACTTTTGCTGACTCTGTGGTAGGTAACCAATGTATGATTGTAACTGAAAAATAATTGTAAAACAAATCTGTTTCCTTGCTCTATGCACTCTTTGTGACTATTTGGTACACAAATTCTCTTGTCTTTAATGTTTGCTTTTTATGTTGGCCTAACATTGTTATTGTGTTGGAGACCTTCATTTGAGGCCTGCTAAAGTAAAAGATTTTTTAAAATGTGATAACTGTCTGTTGTGCCAACTTTTGTAAGAAAAAGGCTAAAGCAATGTATTTGCTCACAAGAAGCACTGATATTCTGCTTAACTGGATACAGCATGATGTTGAAAAAGATGATCTATCATGCCTATTTGGTACATGTGTCCCATAACTTGCATTGTTTTACATGTTGCTGTTAGGGGAGTACATTTTTTCTTTTCTCATGTTAGCTCATGAGACTCAAATTTTTGCGTGTAATTACATGTAGGTAATAAGACTTGTCTCAAGATGTTCAAAGCAAAAATGTCTGACACATCCATCATTTGAAAATATGACCGGTTTGGTTGCTGTAACTGCTGTCTTAATGCCACAAATGATTGCACCCCATACTGTCAAATGTGTACCTATATCAATAGTTTGTCTCTTTTATCTGACTAACATTTTTCTTTAAATTGTCCTCTCTAGGTCTTTTCAGCTGGTCTATCATAAGCAGCATTACATCTTGAGTTCCTCCTTGTCAACTTACCATTTCTGGAATTGTTCTTGTTCTGGCAACCTCTACACAAATCTGAAACCAACTTTAGCAATCCATCATGCAAGATTCAAGGAAGCAGGACTGGGAACTGATAGCCTGGGGATTTATGAATAAATGTCAGTTCCCACATTGTGTAGATGCTCTGAGTGGGAAACATATCTGGGTAAAGAAGCCGCCAATCTCAGGGACCCAATATTTCAATTACAAACAATATTTTTCTGCTGTGTTGTTGGTCTTTGTTGACAGTGTAATTTGCAGGTGCAATTTGTAAAATTGGATCACTTACTGTATGGAGTGTTCTGCTGTTCTGGCACCTCAGTCTCTGCCAATGTGACATGGCATCCTCAAACCATTCCTTCAAAATCTGAAATCCAATATGTATATCTTCCCTTCTGAGCTTTGCACTGTCTCAAAAGTAGTTTTCTACCATATATCAGGAAAATTTGTGCAACATTGTAACATCCATTTACTCATATTTCCCTTTTGAAAACTGAAAACTTGAGGCCAATGCAATATTGCAGTGGAAAAAAAGGTAATTTTCATTGATTTAACCAAATGTTACAAAATTTTGTGTGTTTCCTGAGGGCGAAAAATGCTCACTACACCCTTAGATCAATAGCTCAAAAGTTGTGATTTTAAAAAATGGGTTCACCTGGGGGGTTTCTGCTGTTTTGGCATGTCAGGGGCTGTTCAAATGTGACATGGCATCTGCAATCTATTCCAGCCAAAATTGCTCTCTAGAATTCAATTGGCCCTCCTTTATTTCCGAGCACTGCCATGTGCCCGAACAGTACTTTTCCACCACATATCGGGTATCGGCGTATTCAGTAAAAATCACACAACAAATTTTGGTGTCCGATTTCTTCTATTTCTCTTATGAAACTTAAAAGTTAAGTGCTTAATCAAAAGTTTTGTGTAAAAAAAAAAAAGGTTTTCTTTTTCATGGATCAACATGTTAAAATACCTTGAAGCACTTGCGGAGTATAATTTCCAAATTGAGATAATTTTTTTAAGGTTTCCACTGTTTAGGTACATCAGAGGCTCTAGAAACTTGACATGGCAGCCACTATCTATTCCAGCTAATTTTGCACTAAAAGAGTCAAAAGTTGCCCTTTTTCTTCCAAGCCCTACGGTGCACCCTATAACAGTAGTTTTCCACTACATTTGGGGTATCTGTGTGCTCAGAAGAAACTGAACAACAAATTGTACAGTCCATTTTCTCCTGTTACTCTTGTCAAAATGAAAAAAATTGGGGCTCAAACAATATTTTTGTGGGAAAAATGTACATTTTCATTTTTTCCCTTCCTCATTTCTTTAATTCCTTTGAAGCATCTAAAAGATTAATAAACTTCTTGAATGTTGTTTGAAGCACTTTGAGGGGTGAATTTTTTAAAATTGTGTATTTTTTTGTATGAGTATTTTCTCTCACATAGACCCCTGAAAGTCACTTCTAAAGGGATGCGACCCTTACATAAATTTGTTTTGTAAATTTTGGTGGAAAATGAGACATTGCTGATAAATAGTGATTGGTGAACCCCTGAATGTTTAAAATAGTTTGGTTTGGGTACCAGAACAGTACCCAAAAACCAGACCCCATTCATCTGAATAGGTGCCCAAATATCCATTGTTTGACACACTGTCATCTGCATGACAGTGCAGAAAACACTGCCTCTGATTGGCAGTAAGATCATTACCACCAGTCAGAGAGCTGCGGTTTCCATTCTGTCAGATGACAGAGAGAGTCAGCAGCTTTGATTGGCAGTAAAAAGTTTACCTCCGGTCACAGGCATTGGCTGATGAGAGAGTACTAGTCCATGAGATTCTCATGGTGCTTGCGATGATCTCCTTGAGTTCACGACAGTTCATCGGGACACTCCCACTGAAGTGCGAGAATGCAGCTTCAATGACCGGCGGTGAACTCTATGACGTCACATCATGGCACTGTCCAGATTGTAAACCTTATATCGCCGAGATAGATTACAGCGTGGGGCATCTTCACTTCAGATAGGTGGAGGATATGGTTGTTTATTATTTTTGTTTTTTGACAGGGGACAAGAGCTTTAATGGAATGCGATTAACAAGAGTATTTTTGTTTAATATTTTCTGTTTTATTTACAGGGGACGAGGGCTTCAATGGAATGGGCGTAAGGTGGGTATAACTTATTTTTAAATAAATGTATAAAACAGAGTGTGGATTTTTATTTAAAATAAAGGACTTTATTATTTTATTCATATTTTATTCTTCTTTTCATTTACAATATGACTATGGAGTTAGTAATGGATAGGTGTCTTATAGACGCTTATCCATTTCTAACCTGTGGGCTTGATGTCACCTGACAATAGAAAAGTGATATCAATTCCACAAATATTACCCCACTTGCCACCCTCACAGGGTAAGTGGGAAAACCTGAACAAAGTGCCAGAATTGGTGCATCTGATAGATGTGCTTTTTCTGGGGCAGTTGTGGGCTGCATTTTTTTAGGCTGGGGGAAATATCCATGATCTTTACCAGCCTGAGAATACCAGCCATCAGCAGTCTGGTTTAGCTTTAATTTAATAAAACGGCATTGGGACCCCTATATTGATAATTAGCCATGATGAAGCTGACAGCTGAAGGTTGCAGCCTGCAGCTGTCAGTTTTGCCATGCTGGTTATCAAAGATAGAGCAGACCCCATGTAATTTAAAAAATATATATATATATTTAGAGCCGGCTGATGAATACTCCCATCAGTGGCACCTGCGCTTTCTGTAATTAGCAACAGCAGGCATAAACTGATGGGAGTAAAGCTCACATCAACCAACGCCTCTGTGACTGGTGGTAAACTTTTTATTGCCAGACACAGCTGCTGTGGGAACTCTCTGACCAGTGGTAATAATCTTACCGTTTATCAGAAATGCTGTTGTTTCTTGCTTCCTGCAGAAGACAGTGTTTGTGGTCCGTGCTCGAACAGTAGGAGTTCTATATGGACCCGGACTTTACTATTCGAGTTCGCCCATCACTACTACAAAGATTTGATCTTTCTGACTCCCTAACAAAAGAAAATTTTGATTTCAAACATGATGCTGATGTGAAGTAGATGTGATAAATGTAATTTATTGACTATTTTGTGTGGTATAACTCTCTGGTTTAAGGTCACAATAATGAAAAATTGGAAAATTGCTAAATTTTCAATTTTTTGTCAAATTTTCATTATTTTTATAAATAAATTCAAATTATATGTTAGGGTCTGCGGAACGCACCTAATAGATATAGTAGAGAGGTGCATTCGCAGCCTGGGGTCCACCGTGCAAGCGAAGCCCGCTGTTAGTAAGATGGCGAAAGTAGCGAATTCTGTTATCATGCAGAGTCGCTAAAATAATCGCTGTAGCGCGCTGTGGCAGTAAGTGCAAACTCTGTTAATCCGCAGAGCCGCTAACGGGAATGCCACAGCGCTATATGGCGATAGGTGCGAACTCACTTAGCTTCAGTGAACCGCAAAGTAAAACGCTGGGGCGCTGAACCAGCGTTATAAAGTGAACCCTGTTGAGTCACAGAGCCGCTGAGAAAAAAACTGTGTCCTGTTAACACCACAGGGAAACACAGATAACTGCTGTGCAGATAGCAGTCCGTGATCATGCAAACAGCAACACAATCAAGCAATCTCCTGACCGGAGAAGCCGATATTCTAGGGGCTTATTTCAGCCAAGCCCTAACCACTTGCACTCAAATCTCCTCACCGGAGGTGCCGCTATTCTAGGGGCTTATTTCAGCCGAGCCCTAACCATATGCGTGCATGATCACACTGGCGCAAAGCACATAATGCAATTGATACTAGCGCATGGCGGCCCAGCCATGCCACCCCTTTACAGTAACAGCTACAGGACCTGCCAGAAACAAGGACCAATGAAACTGTTCCAGAACACCAGTAGTCACAGGACCTTCCTAGCGGACCAATAGGAGCTGCTGCTGTACCTGAGCATGTGACCCCTAATCTCCAATGAGAGTTCTCACCCTGGGCATGCTCAGAAGAGGAAACCAAGGACATTGTCGTAAAGACGTCTGCTCGCCGCTAACCAGTACTGGCAACAATAGCAGAGCCTGGAGAGGCAGCAGTAATCCTCTGCACACTGTTAGACTGGGCGAGATGCAGGGACCGACATCTAACCTGAGCAGAGTCCACTGCGGCCGGAGACGGATGGGAGACCGCAGCCTGGATGGCTTGAGATTCCCCTTGTGCAGAAGTGGGAACTCGACCCCTAACATCATATAGACCAAAATTTACCACTATCAATGATTGCAACATTTCATGAAAAAAATATTATCAGAATCACTGGGATATGTTAAACGGTTCCAGAGTTATAACCTCGTAAATTGACACTTGTCAGAATTGTAAAATTTGGCCTTGTAACTATGGTGAAAACAGGATGGGGAGTTAAAATGTAACTGTGGATACAAAAAATTCTACACATTCCATTTTGAGTTAGAGAAGCATGGTGGCTCATTGGTTAGCACTGCAGCCCTGGGGTCCAGGGTTCAAATCCCAACATGAATAACATCTGCAAGGAGTTTGTATGTTCTCCCTGTGTTTGCGTAGGTTTTCTCCGGGTTACTCTAGTTTCCTTCCACACTCCAAGGACATACTGATAGAGAATTTAGATTGTGAGCCTGATTGGGGACAGTGATGATAATGTATGTAAAGGGTGCATTTATTTTGTGCCCCCCCGGCTACTAACATCTGCC